>JAODJW010000019.1:3869187-3890742 GCA_026777045.1 Hyperopisus bebe
GTTTATGAGAGAGAGAGAGAGAGAGAGATGGATAGATGGATAGAGATATATGCTGCCGGACAGCGGTTGAAACCAGTGAAAATAGCCCCAGCATTCAAAATGACACAGGAATATTACCAGCAAACAGAGTCTCGGGGAATGGAAATACCCTAGTTTTATTTTTCAGTGGGTCAGCACAAGTTGTGCCAAATTTGGTTCTCCTTAATCTCGGGGGAGTTTTGCTTGGCATTTGGGAACACAAGCTGGACATTAACCCCACTCCCCGGTGGAGCACCCTTAGTGCCCGTGAGCAGGGAGGCCCCCGCCAGTCGGCCATGGGTGGGGGTGTCACCTTCCACTCATTTATTATTCAGCAGGACGCCGTCTTTGCCTGAGGGACGTGGTGTCAGGTGTGGCCTGTCACAGTGCCTGGCTCCCGGTCGGGTTCCCGGCTACGTTCTTCCTGCATTCATGTTCACCCATGAGTATACCTCCCCCCCCCCCCAACACACACACACACACACACACACACACACACACACACTTCACCAAAGGGAGTCGCTGCGTCTAGGGATCTGGGCAAAGGGTTCCTTTTACCTGCCAGTTGTCCTTCAGAAGGTTCCAGCATGATGTGCATCAACATGGAGCATTAAAGCTGAGGCCTGAATTCCAGCCGGGGGGGGGGGGGGGGGGGAGGGGTTCGCGTCAGCAAGCTTGTGGACCCCCGTCAGGCGTGAGGTCTGTAGCTGTTTGTTTATGTGTGTGTTTATCCATTTACTCTTAGCTTTACCTGTTGTAAATTGTGACTCAGAAAATGTTGCTTTGCGTCGCAATACAGACAATCCCCAGATTAAGAATGACTGTCTGTCCTTAGGTAGAATTTGCAGGTAAATTGAAAATATAATGATAAAATACAGAATAATAATAATACTGTAATAGTAAAAGTATCTACATACAATACTGTACTGAACCTGGAGCCGATGAATCACTGAAGCCATGGAATGTTTTCCTGAGCGTCACAAAGCCGTTATTACGAACCTTTGTATTTCACCTTCATTGCTAATATGATGGGCGTAATGGCAGTCCGTTTGTAATTACGAATTGTCGGTAATTCAGATGTTTTTAAGCTGGGCCCTGCCCGTACTTTCACACAGCTTGGCAGCCGTTGTGCTTTTTTCGGTGCTGTCTGCTTGCAGGCTTAGGCTCTGCAGAGGGCAGGTGAGGCATCTACACAGGGCTGGGTGTGGATGAAGCACCTTGTTTGGGCTGTTTTACTCATGCCAGGGACGGGGGCTTGAGGCCCTGCTGTGGGAACTCGGCAAGAGATCCATGGCCCCGACTACCGGGTCAGTGACCAGCGCCAGGAGGGCATGGTGACCTGATCTGACCCCCGCCAAATGCCACATACCAAAAGCAGAAAATGTACTAAATGGGAGAATCGAGGGGGGAACGCCGCATTCTGGAGATCTGATACTTTTGGAAAGCAGGCGGGCTAAAATACTTGTCGCTTTTTTGGTTGACCACCATGCGGATAATTTAGCCATACATGGGAGTCAGTTTGTCAGGGTAATAATCAGAGGGTCTTGAGCGTGGAGCTGAAACCCTTCCCTCAGCTGCTTATGGAGGCCAGAGATGAGGAGAGGAAACGAAAGCAGGCTTTCAGCTCGCTGGTTGTGGCGCTCCTCTTGGGTCCAGGTTTTCGTCTGCCATTGCAGGTCATGGTGAGTGGCTTCCCGTTGGGCCACAGGTAGGGATGTGTCAAGATATGTCTCTGTGTGTGTCGGCTGGGTCACAGGCATTGTGCACCGTGGACACCACCAGACTGTCTCTGTGAAGATCCACTGTGCTTCAGCAGTGTTTCCTAATCCGGTCTGTGGGGACCTGCAGTCCCTCCCAGCTCACGAGCAAAAAACATGGAGTGTCTGTGGGTCTCTAAGAACAAAACTGATAAACACTGCAGTCGTTGCTACAGCACTCTGTACATCACCTCCAGTGCTTGTTAAAAGCCACATGGTGACTCGTCGTGTGACAGGGTCAGTTAATTAGCCCTGGGAGTGCTGCCTCATTGCATGCTCCCCGCTTTGAGTGTCGCCGCCCTGCTGGTCACTGGTGTCTCCTTTACATCAAGGCGAGCTTCTTTCACTCAGAAGGCATGATTCCTGAAGTGTCATCCTGAGACACATGAGAGAGAGCAAGCTTGGGATCAGAGAATCACACCTGCTGTTTTTTCCAACAGCCTTAGAACAGTTTTAGCTGTTCAAACTGACAACCTTCTGGGCTCCTAACCTGCAGAGATGCACTGCACCCTCACTAAGCGTTACTGAGTTGCCTTGTGTGTCCTTGCGATGCTGTGTGGGCACAGACTGCTCTACCCGTCATTTTCTTTTGACTGACATGATTGAGGCTTTAGGAAACGCACCCATCCTGATGGCCAAACTTCTTGAGCTGCATTGAGGTACCGCTACACAGTGCCTCTGGTGCGCATACGCTATCAAGCACTGATCACCGATATCCCAGCTCTCCTGGAAGTTCCCGGAGTCTCCTGCAAATGGACAAGTCTGTGACACCTACAACTGATGCGCAGTGACCCAGAAATCTGTCCACACAGAATTAAAAATGACCTAATGTTATTCTGCTATTCGGCAGAGGGGATGGCAAGAACCTTGACAGACTATACTGCCAGAGATCCCCGAGTTGGTCCCCCCCCCCCCCCAGTTCTTCTTCACCCACCTCCCTGAAATCAGATCTGGATCTGTGAACATCCAGTTTTCGCTTCTCCTGAGCTTCATCCAGGAAGTTTACTCCAGACATAATCCAAGACTAAATTAAAGGCCAGGTATTGAATTCAGCTGAACCACATGTCACTGAACACATGTGGAAAGGAAAGAGATGCTAAAAATAGTTTGTTTGTCACTGTCTGCCTTTTAATTTGAGGCTTGGTGGTTCTGTACATTATTAGCCAGCTACTGGATGCCTCTTTCTGTAGTTCAGCTGAGAAATAAAAGTCAGAAATGTTTGAGGTTGTTTATTAGCCTGTAATGTTGATAGATTTGTGGGGGAATGGCACTTCTGGTCATCTTCTGATAGGTCAGTGACAGCTGTGCCCTTCTTTGGGTCTCAGCTGTCTTCCAGACCTCGTCAGGTGGCAGACTATGTGTTTCAGGGAGACTGGCCTGTGATTGGCCAGCCTGCCCGATGTGGTCACGATGGGCTCCCGTATTCACGGTCTCGCTAACCCCCCACTCTCCAAGTGAAACTGCGGCAGCTGCCTTCGCACGTGATGTTGACATTCCCATGTGACCGAAACGGGTCCCTCTGTTAGCACTGCAGTTAGCGGATCGGGGTTTATCAGTGAGTGTAATTATGATGTCACACCATAGACATTGAAATCAGAATTAAGTTCAAAATTCTAGAACAGTTTGACAGTTTTTGGATTTTTTTACAAGTTAAACCTGCTTTTAAAAATGTTCCTTTCCGCTGAAAATTTAAGTGGGATAATTCATAACTTCCCGGCAGCATAACATTGCTTTTGTACTTTGAGTACTGTTTTGTATAGCATTTGGCAAGCCTCTCCAGTAAAGTCCCGAGTATCAAGGCAGTGGTTTTTTTGGAAACTTTTTTTCTTTGGAGGGGGGGCATTTGTATTTTCAGCTCTGCTTGGACCCTCAGCAGTTATTCTGACCGCATACAAAGATCGTCTCAGAATTTGTCTGGAAATAGTTTCCAGTGACTTGTGGTAATACGGAGCGGGGAGTGTGGGGAGTGCAGATGTGCGGATGGGTGTGTTTGGGCTGGTGGTTGCTGTATTCCAGGCCTCTTCGGCTCCCTGTACTGGGGATTCACCTGCTGCCCATTACCAAAACATCTTCCACACAGGCTGCAGCGTCTGACTTATTGTCTGTCTGCGCATGAGGTTTATAAAAGTTACGGTTTTGCTTTTGTTCTCTTCCAGGCATCTGAAGGCACAGCTGCGTTAAAACGTTTGTAAACTCTGCCATGTGTTCCATCTGCGCCATGAACGACTCTTTTTTGGCAAAATCATAAATATTTCATGCATGGTGTAAAAAACAAAAAAAAAAACCCCTAAACAGACCATAATTTGTTTTGCCTGAGGTGCTTTAATTAACTAAATGGGTACTGTTTTGTAATACTGAACTGTGGCTCAATGCTGTCAATTTTATCCATGGAGGTAATGAACTTGTTTAAATATACACTCCTCTGTGAAATGCTTTATCATCACGTGACTCGCAATTTCTGCACTTCAGCTGATTCCCAACATTATTTTTACCGCAGACCAGCGCAAAGCAACATGGATTTGTTGCAGAAAGGGGGCTGTCTATTGACAGTTGGTGTTGAGTAGGATATGGGACCGTGAAAAATGCAGGATGAATATTGTTGCTAGTACTAGGAAGAGCGGCACGTTTCAGTATGAAATCCTCGTGTGCTCCCAGTTGGCTTGGAAGTCTGGTCCGCTCACTGGCTTCCACCACGCATGGGCGTGTTCCGGAAAGAACGGACTGCAGTGCTCCTCTCCAGTTCTGGCTTTTGTGCCGTTTCTGGGTGAAGACGACGTCCTCTGGCTTGGTATTGGTGGTGCAGTGCCTTGCTACCCTGGCGTGGGCATTGATGATGCGGATCGGCCCACCGCCCTCGAAGCAGCATTAGTCTGTATAGACTGGACGCACACATTCCTCCAAACTGCGTTGAGAGGTCAGTGATCTCATCCCTCACTTTCTGAGCTCTTTGTGTCTCAGATCTCAGGTCCATGAAACAAAAGGGACAGTGTGTTTTCGAGGCATAATCCATTTGTGAGGACAGGAGTCGTACTGGAGGTGTTGATCATGTCTCTGCAGAAGGGATATGTTGGGAATTCCTTTGGCTTCACTTTCCGGGGCCCGGCGTAGTGAGGGGCCCCGTGCCGAATTAGCTGGCTGGCTTTCCACTGCACAGGGACGGCCACGAGCATCACATGAAATGACCCACGGAGATTCCCCTCTCCTGTCCTTCCTGCATCCTGGCCTTCTCTATATAAAGAACAGGAAAAAAACTGACTATTTCACAGTTCATTTCAGGATAATTCTGGAATGGTTAATGCTGCTTTACCACTTTTTATCAGATTCTGTTTTCATAAATATACATCTGGTTAACAAAGCATTAACAATGGTACGTGGTGTGTATTTTTGGATAAATACCCTTATTAAATACGCTTATTACAGTTAATTAGTAGAGGCGTGTTTATCCGGCAGAAAGACGGACGGCCCCAATTCTCTGCCGCGCTTCTGTTTAGCTTCTGGCATTCAGCATATGGTGTCTGGGAAACAGGAGCCTCGCAGAGCCACCAGCAGGCTGCCAGTAAGGAGCAACAGTTTGGTGTCTTCAACTCGCCGACGGGAGTGGGGGGTAAAATAAATAGCTTTACCGAAACATCACGTGACGTTCTGTTTTCTCAAGCCTGGGATCTACACGCCCTAAAAACATTATATATCACAGTATATGCTGAGTAAATTTTCCTGAAGTAAAAACATCAGGCGTCCCCATGGATTTGGATGACTCTAGGTCCCTGTGTTTCCCGGACTCCAGCAGAGGACCCCAGACATCCATCATTAGAGACCGCCAACGGAAGTACCGTCATGGAGTGGCACTTGGCCAGCTAAGGAATGTATACGAGAGTGTTTTGCTGGCTCACTGCAGCCCTGTATGAGAGCTTTATTGATAATTAAGTTGCTAGGAAAAAAGAAAATAGATCTCAAGAGTAGTTGTCAGGAGTTGTTACAGGGCTAATTTGCTTTTTGTTTAACTCCTTTGATTCTGCAGAGTTGTTTGGTACTGGTTGGTTTTGAAATGGTGTCCGTTTCATCATTTGGTAAGAACGGGTTTACAATATGTCACTGAAATGAATACAGGCACGCTTTTTATAATCAGCTTAAACTAAGGAAGAATCGCTTTTCATAAATAGCCTGGGCAGCCATAGTGGTATCTTTTAGGGATGGAGGAGGAATTTTCCATAATGTGCAACACTTTCTGTCTCTTTGAAGCTGGGAGATAGTTATGACCATATATACAAGCAAAGAAAACATTTCAAGTTAGTGTGTGTATTTGCTTTTTTTTCCCCACTAAACCAGCAGTGCCCAATCTTATCCGCAAAGGGCCGGTGTGTATGAAGGTTTTTGGGGTAACCTTTAGGTCAGCTGTTCAAACCCAGGTGTGAGGACTCCTCAGCCAATCAGTCCTCTAATTAGTAATATAATTAGGGAGCTGCAGCAAAAACCTGCACACACACCGGCCCTTTGCGGATAAGATTGGGCACCGCTGCAGTAAACAAAGATGTCACTTTTTTGGGTCCATCTAATAGCCTGTGAAAGAAACTTGTGGGCGTTAGGACCCAGTAGCAGACTGTGGGAATAGCGGTCATGGTAAACATATTGACGTATTGGCAGGCTGTAGGGAAATACTTGGTATTATGGTTCCCTCCAGCCTCCGCGGTTGGGTTCCTGGTGAGCTGCACTGCTGCATTCCTTTGTGATTGAGTGTATAGACGCTTTATTCTTCTGACCTTGGTCTTTATAAAATCAATTAAAGTGCTGTGGAGCCTCCCATGTCTGTACTTCCAATTCAAATACAAATCCTTTAATAGTATTTTTTTTTCCTTTGTATTCCTGCAGTTTATATAAATCTGCTCCCCCACTTCCACTCCACATATTTGATCACTTTGACTGCTATACTATACATTTATTTAGTGTGTTGGGGGTGCTTTATGGAAAAATGACTTTCCTTTAATAGGATTTCCAAGCAGAAGCAGTGTGTTAAGCACCTCTTATAATGTGAGGGGAGTTTGCTACAGAGGCCTGAGCAGCTGGTCGGTCGCTGTGTAAGCAGCCATGCCGGGACTCTGCTGGTCATTACCATGGTGATGGCGGTAAATTGCATTGATGGGGTGTTTGTGGCTCTATCACAGGTGCCATGCTGAGGCGTCAGAAGGCTGGAGAGGATGGCGTTGGCCCCAAACAGCAGGCACATTAAGTCTCTTTTATCACCACCTGAAAGGTAAGTAGGAATGACGTCCCACCTGCCAGAAAACACCTCAGCGTGCATTTATGAACAGCTCTTCCTCTCTGATGATGATGCCGATTACTGGCAGTGGGCCTGATGATGATGATGATGATGGCATGGTGCCGGTAGTTTCCGCGGCAGTGCCGGCCTCTATTCTCCATCTACAAAGGCGAAATGAAACAGGCACGTTCTCCTTTGCGATGAGACGCAGTAACGGTGCTGTTGGGTTGTTATGTGATCTGACGTTGGGTTGAAAGGCTCCATGGCCACGAATTTAATAGGACTTCCGAGGACGAGTCGCCCCTCTCTCATGTCTCCATGCTTCTTACAGACTTGGATCTGCTTCGGATGAGTCGCTCAAGGCGTGTCGGAATGAGCTCGTCTCCATCTCCGGTGCATTAAGTCCTTCGTGTTTGTGACCATTCGTGCAGGAGAAGCAGAGTCGCTCCGTTAGTTTGAGGTGGCGGGGGCGGATTGGTGAGGGAAGGGGGGGGTGGAGGTTGACCTGGCAGTTTAGGGGAGATTAAGGATACATCTGGAAGTCAGATGCTGCCCCCTCCTGATGGGCTTTGATCGGGCTCTGTGGGGATGAGGCCTTGTTTTTGTTTTTTTTTTTTTTGACCAGAGTTCTATTTTTAAACTGAGTCCTTAACTTCATCCCACAGATGAGTTAGGAAAGTAGAGGCCTGTGAGAATGACTCTGGGGGGAGATGTGTTTGCAGTGGACCATTTTCACCACAGTAATGATAGTGCACCCCGTACATATAACATGCTAATGAGGGCTGTGCATGGCACTATTTGGTCTTCTATTTATGGCATGTGATGTTTGGATTGCCTCGGATTCCGCACAGAGGCTACATGGGCGTGATCGCGTCTCCCATTCACTGATCGCTGCTCAGACTCCACCCAAGTGTATCACAGGCTGGGGGAAACTTTCCGAACACTAACGCAGTGCCCCCTGGTGGACGTGCCATGCCCGTAGCCAGCGCCCGTGGCCCGGGCCCCACCTTAAACAGTATGACTGAATTGATGCGACGCGGCTGAGCTCTGGTGAAGCCTGCTGTTGGACTCTTTCTCCCGCTAAATAAATTGTACTCTAAAAATCAATTTTTCACGTTGGTCCCTGTATCGTCTGTGCTTGTTTAGAGGAAATTAAATGGATGCTTTGGCCCAAAATCAAATAATAGTGACAGCCTGACCAAACAAAAATGTAAAAACTGCAGGAGCCTTGCTCACCGCAGCGCGCGGTGTAATGAATCAGTTTGCTTATACATAAAAAGTGCCATTTGATAGTCCTGTGGGCTAATTTTGGGTCGTGAACCCTGGGCCCCCCCATTGTATTCTGAATGCGCCTTTCATGCTGGGGGGGGGGGGGGGGGTGTGAAATAACCTTCCTGTGAGGTTGGGTTGTACAGCCAGCAGGAATGTGGCACATTAAACACACACTTTTCCCTTTCCTTTCTGCTTCCTCTATCCTCCACTCTCCACAAAGACCCGCTGTTTGGTGATTCCTGTTACTGTTACTGATTACCATCAGCTGCAGATGAATTCCCAGAATGCCTGACATTTTATTGCATGCCTGATGGGTGTAGATTATGTTTTCTTATTGACTGTAAGGGACACTAATTTATGGGTGAATCGCATGAGTTTTTCCAAAACACTCACACCTCTGCCACATCCCCTGTCTGTTCTGTGCTTGTTTGCATTTTATATTCAGTATTAAAACATCTTCCATTTGGGGTACCTTCATTTATGTAGCGGCTAGGATGACTGCCTCACACCTAAGGACCAGGGTTCAAGTCTTCGGTCCAGCTGCATGTGTGTTCTCGCTCCCTCTTGTCGTGGGAACCAAAATCATGCTAAGGGGAAGTGGAGTTGCCATGTTATCCATAGGTGTCTGAGTGTGTGTGTGCACCTTGTGATGGGTTGGCACCCCATCCTGGGTTATTCCTTGCCTTGTACCCATAGCTTCCGGGATAGGCTCCAGAGCCGAGCAAGACAATTGGGTATATAAAAAGGATGGATGGATGGATTGATTGATTCAGATTTTGGAGGGAATAAAAATCTTTTACAAATTTGGTAATATATACTTTTCTGTTCTGTGTCACAATTCAGACATCAGTAGCAATGTGGTGTACTTCTAGGGGGGACTGGACACCTTTAATTACTTCTGATGGAAATTTAAATTTTTTTGAGGGGTTCTTTAATTGTACAGCAATTAGACGGATACAAGGATAATTTTAAGGAGCCATCCTCCTTTGAAAGCGGAGCATCGGGGCCGGCTGTGTTTTGATGCCACACTGGGTTTTAACCCCTGCTGTTGTCAGAGGAGCCTCTCTGTCTCTACCTCTCTGCCTGTTTGCCTCAGTCTGTCTCTCTGTCTCTGTCACCCCCTCTTTCTGTCTCTGTCTCTCTCTCTCTCTCTCATCCTCTCTGCATCACTCTGCTGTGCTTCCCTCTCTCACCATGTCTCCTGCATACCTCTCTCCGCCTTCCGGATCCAGTTAGTTATTTTTTTAAATCATTTACTTGTGTCTTTTGTGCACCTCTGGCTTTTCTGTCGCAATTTTGCAAAACCGTAGCATTTTTAAATTGTTAAATAAATTTTGGCTTTAAGTGAGTCATTTGTGTCCCTTAGTGGAATAATTTCACTGCATTTCTAGTCAATATTAGCACCTCCTCTTTTCACAGTTGTGGGTCATAGATCATCTCAGATGGGGGGGGCACTTTTCCACAATGGTGCAAAGCAGCTCTTTGTGAAGACTGCAATCATGGCTAAAACTTTCTCATGACTTCGGGGGCCTGCTCCTCAGAGTCAGCATGCGTCGATGAATCAACACTGAATGGGACTCTGCGTTCTGTCACTATTAATGCCAGTAACAGAAATGGGAGCCAAATCATGGATACGGCATCTTTATGTAACGTACCGCTTTAGGATGCATGATTCATCCAGTTTTTGGACGGTCTGCCATTGTTAGGTTTATGTAATCAATGTCACACAATGAATAGGGTGGCTTCCTGCTGGAGGTACGATTGACACACAGGATAGGATGCCGGTTCATCACAGGACACGCACAGAGAGCGATTCAGAGGCAGCGGTCTGCCGAACCTGCATGTCTTTGGGCCATGATAGAAAAGCAAAGTGCCTAGATGGACCTATAAAGTTCTGTTCAGTTTCTAAAGCATAAAACTCTTCAGAGTGGCACTCTGACACACGCTTCTGAATACACACCTCAGTAATTGCTCAGTTATATACTTTAAAGTGTCATCTGTCTGTAGGATTCCGTTTCCGCCGAAGTTCTGACAAAGGCCTCGCACCCCATTGGTTGATCTCCTCCTTTCAGTTCCGCGTACCTTTCTTCTTGCCGAGGCCTCCCTGTATCATGCCCCGTGCGTGATGGGTGCTCTCCCTGGGGCCGGTGCTTGTTTTCGCACCACTGAGCCGGGCTGAACCCACACGGCTTCTCATGGTGCTGCCGGCAGACCCTGCTGTTTACTGCTTGCACAGTAATTGCTTTCCGTGACGCCGAGGAGGTACAGAAAATACAGTTCATGTACAGACTCTCAATATCCACATTGATCTTTAGCTTGACACATTTAAAAATGAGTTAACAACATTATGTTCATTATTAAAAGGTGGTATGTTTGACCTCTGGACTGATGTCCCCTGCAGGATCTCCTGCCCAGTGCTTCCTGGGGCAGGCCACAGGCTTTCCGTGCTACTCTGGAAAAGAGGATAGACAGAGAGGTTCTGCATTAAAGTCAGAATCCTTTCTGATGAATTGTGTAAATTTTAGCAAATCTGCAGCTCAGATCTTGGGCATGATAACCCAAATCAACAACATTAGACTTAACTGTTGTTCATTTGTTGTTTGACTGTTGTATAAACCACAAAAAGTCCTTTGCTAAGCCTGTTGCCCTTATTGGTAAAATTAAGGCTTTGGGACCACTGATGTTTGACTTCATGTGTGTCACAGACACCTGCCGTCAGCCTGTTTTTACACAGCAAGTACCTTAGAGTGACACAGTGGGTAGAATGAGTCTCACTTTAGCATTCCTTAAACTTCCCATGGACCTCATAGGGATAATGGAGGACTGCGCTTATATGCCCTGTCCAATGCAGAGGTTTATCAAGGACTGTGGTTGGAAAGCCTGAAAGTGCTTGATCAGATAGCGGAATGCCGCGACCTTGCGTGTAAGGAACCGTTTGGAACATATCAGGCATGGCTTTGGGTTTTTTAAGCGGGGAGACCGAATGAGGGGGTGGTTCCTGAACTGGTGAAATGAAAGGCTTTGAATGCTAACTATGGATAATCTGTGCCTCTTGAATCTAATTTCCTTAAAAAGGTTTTATCTGATAAATGGTGCTAGTGTATGTTTGATTGTTGTATCAAAGAGCATTTTCTCATGCATGCGTAATGGCTGCGGTGACCTTTTTGGGCAGCCCTGGTGATTAATGTGGGACAGTTGAGCGCTGTTAAACGCGGTCCTGCTTGCCCCACCACGCGCCTCGATATTCCCCAAGCTGGGGCTTCTGTAGGCGTGTGCGGCATGGGAAAGATATTTGAACCACTGACCTTGGGCAACTTTGTGAAGAATGCAGGACATGTCGTCAGTTGGCATACGGAGGGCGCCCACTGTGGGTGGGGTGCAGAGACGCCTGCTGTTGCATGTTGGCATACCTATCTAAATGGGGGCTTTCCATTCATTTCTATGGGAAAAATTCTAATTCCAGTCACAACCCTCTTGACCCCCACCCAGCCCTAACCTTAACCATAAGTAATGAAACAAAATACAAGGCATTCTTACTTTTTTGATTGCAACCCCAGATTTTTATAAAATCAAGGTTGTCCAAATGGGGACCTGAAAAATGTCCCCAAAAGTAAGTTTGAGGTTTAACCACACTTTGGGGACGTTTTGGTCCCCAAGTGTGACCTATGCGAACCCTCACACACACACACACACACACACACACACACACACACACAGCAGAGATGCAGCTGGTGGGATATAAGTAGACTGGCCCAATGGAAACAAAGCCCTCCATCTTGGAGTGTTAGGAAGGACCATATGGTGCCTGTGTACATGAGCGTAAATAATAGGCTTCATTTCTGCCTCATTAAAAAAATAACAATCCTAACAGTTGCCAGAACCAAAAACGGCTCGGGGTTGCCTGTCACAGTGTTTGCACGCCATCGAGGCTGCTAATGAGTGAGTTAAAACATCTGCTTAGCAGGTATGCGAAGGGGTAAATAAACAAAGGATTGTTTGTTATGAATACTTCAGATATGTGGAGCGGCACACAGCCTTTGCAGCTGAGCTGCCCCCCATCAGAGGATACAGGGTGTGTCACACACTGTCATGGCCGCCCAGACCTTTTTGCCTGGCAGTGACTGTTCCTCTATAAGAGATTTTTGCCCCCGTCTGCAAAAGGTGTGTTAATTTCCCATTTCACTGATCTCCCAAAGGAACGGGAATCCCTGTTAAATCCCTGGGTCATTATACCCAGGGAGGGGCTGTTTGCTTGCTCTTACACTCTCTCACACTCTTATTAGTATACCTACTCCTCAGCTGTGAAATGACAGATTGGGGGGGGAGGGGTGCAGTTTCCATGGCATATTGCACTATCGATCATTTTTTTAGGTCAACCTTTGACCAAGTTCAGCCAAGGTCCTCTACGGAAGGACCGTTTCTGCGTCATCGGGTGGCCTTCATCGGGGGGGGTGACGGATACCCGCGGAAGCCGGATTTGGGAGCGGCTTAATGGCCTGATGAGGGTTTATGAGAGTGCTCACCTTCAGCACACAGCACCTAGAACCCCGTAATAACATGACTATATGCTGGAGACCAGGAGATTAATTTCATTGATAATTTCCTGTCTGCCCTGGTTCCAGCTGGAATTGCATTTAAGGAGGGTGACCTTCTGCTGCCCGGGAGCATTTATTTTTTTCTAAATTGTTTTTTTTTTTCCCCTCCTTATCATACTTTTGTCTAGGAGCCAGTGCAACTTACATTTTTTTGGCTGGAATGATGACTAATTACAGCGTCTCGGCAGATAGCCCCGCTGTCTCGCACCTCGAGGGTGGGGGATCTGAACCCAAACTGCCCAGCATGTGAGGCCTTCCCCTCTGTTCTCTGGGTTTCCTCTCACCGTCCAAAGAAAAGCTGTTGGGTTAACTGCCTTCTCTAAAATTGCTTGTGGTGTATAAAATGTGCCCTGCCATGGACTGGCCTCCTGCCCAGGGTGAACACCAGCTTTGTGCCCTGTACTACCTGGCATAATCGCCTCACCCACAACCACCCTCACCAGGATAAGCAGTTAGAACAGGATTATTCAAATCACGGTCCTCAAAGTAGCTGATTTTCCAGCCTTCCTTTACCTGTGAGCCAGGTGTGAAGCCTCTAGCTAATCAGAACCAGTAATTTTGAAACTAACCACCTGGGAGAACTGAAAATGAGGTCTGGATTTGGAATCGAGGGCCAGATTTGAGGAGCCCTGGGTGAGAATATGGAAATATGGATGGATGGAAATATTGCAGTTCTTGGGGCTGATTACCCACCTGACCTCGGTGAGTGAGTGATCCCCCTCTGCTCTTGGTAGGCTCCACACCCTGCAGGTGGACTCGGTGCAGCGCTGGATGGAGGACCTCCGTCACATGACCGAGGTGGAGTGTATGTGTATCCTGCAGTCCAAGCCCATCAGCGTGGAGGAGGAGGCGGGGGCAGGCGAGCTCATCGTGGGTGGGGAGCGGGCAGCGCGCGACGGCCTGCAGATGCTGCTCCGGCGGGCATTCGCTGTCAGCGCCGAGCTGGGCAAGGTCTTCCATCGGCTGGAGAAGGGTCGCTGGTCCCGTGTGCACAGCACGGCCGTCAGGGTGCACAGCCATATGCGCTCGCTGGTGCACGAGTATTCCTCCGTCCGAGGCTCCCTGCCCGAGATGCAGAAGGTACGGCGAGTTTTTAACCGTGCTTGTGTGACCGAGTGACCTCCAACTGACCTGAGCACCTGCTCGCTACGTGTGTGTCTCTTGTCTACCTCTCGGTGCACTTTCATGAACTTTTGTTGAGCTGATATGATAAAGTTGGGCACATTCACCATGGCCCCCCCTGGAATGCACCAGTGACGTGCTCTTGACTCGCGGCAGAAACCGGCCTTTGCAGGTCGTGATCCTCCAGGCATCAGAGAGGACGTTGGTGAGCACGTTTGGCCTCCAGCTTTCCCGTTATGTGACCGATTTGTGTTCATTACTGAGAAGCTGAAGATTGACTCGTATGACCCATACAACATGCAGCCATTCTACGCAGTATACAAGGTCTCCCTCCAGACACGAAGATGGATTAGATCTTCATGCTTTTTATGCTCATTTTCCTCATTCCAGATTTTCCAAAGTAACTGACTAAATTTTCATAGGGAGAAAAAATAGCCAGCATCAGTAATTGCTATAGACACTGGACATAAATTTGTGGAAAAGGGTAATATTTGGCCCCAAAATGTCTGAGCCTGTCTCATTTTGCATGAAGACAATTGCTCAGCCACATTATGTGTGGGCTGCCTAGTGAAGATTGATACTGTGCCTTAGATCGGGAAGCCAATCAGAATAAGTATAATCATCTGTAAACTTAATGGAGACTGAGCTCTTGTAATTGCAGATTAAATGTCCATGCCGATTGCTTCCACAGTCAGTGACATCCCATAATTCCTGAAGGCAGACATGTGAGATTGGATTCATGGAAATTGGTTTGATCTTTCTTACTGTAGGCTGAATATAGATTTAGGTGTAATATAGTTGATGGCATCTCATTGTTCAACTACATATTCTTTTTAAGCATTGAGGGTTTTACTAGAAGTACATTTAAATACCGGCATCAAGTGTATTTGACTGGGAGGTGTAAATTTCAGTTCTACTGCTTGTCAGTTTGTTCAAAGCCTTGTTCACCCTAGACCCTCAATCGGCATATCCATTTAGCTGTAACTCACAGTAGAGTTTCTGTTCCCTGGAAATAGTTTCCATGTCACGCCGGGAACACAGATCTCTCATGTGGAACAGCTGATGTCTCACATATGTCCCCCTCTGTCTACAGTATGAGAAGACCCTGCTGGATAAGTGCCTGGAGCTCACCACCATCACCGAGAGGTATTACACTGGACACAACACCGATCCCTCCTATGCATGTCATGCTTGACCGACCCTTTAATTCATTCAAGAAATGTGAAACTCTTACCCTTAAGTCATGGGTTATTATAAACAGGTTGCTAGCTATCTGATCCATGTTATGTGAACTCTACCCACTTTGGTTATTCTGATGGAACAGTACATCTAATTAATAGGTGTTGTTATAAACAAGTCCTGCTCTTTCCTCAGGTGTGTGCACACCGAAGATGAGTTCTTCTTGAGGTCAATGAAAGAAGCCACCCAGGAAATACTGACGGACATCAGCGACTCGTTCAGCCAGATGATTGACATGGCCTTGGCCAATGAGATCCAGGTGAGAGGACCACATCCCCTTGGTGCACACTATGAGTTCTTAACTGAGAAATGTCTGTACCTTTTACCGCTTTATTATTTGCCATCTGAGTGATGTGTCTGTCTGGTTCCTGATTTTGTGATTTTAAGTTTCATAGAGGAAGCCACATATTAAGAAGCGAGCCTTAAGGGGATTCATGGTTCAAAGTATTAAGACAACGTCAATTTGGGAAGCAGGTGTTTTCCCAAGAGCTTCCTGAGAGGCAGCTATCAGGCCCTCCCTAACAAGGACGACTTGAGAGGCAAGTGGGTTGTAAATAAGCCAACAGTAACTGTGAAACCCAGACCGAACAGGAAAAACCACACTCATGTCTCCATCCAAAACGGGGGCCCTTAGCCTCCAACCAAAACGGGGGCCCTTAGCCTCCACCCGAAACGGGGGCCCTTAGTCAGGGTTTCATCTTTCATAGCCACCAGTTAGTTGGACTCCTCTCTGACTTTATGTAAGGGCTCCGTCGTTGTGCAGGAAGATCTTTGTGGGGAGCTCTGTCGTTTATAATACACTTAGGCCCCGTAAAGGGACGCTGTCGTGTAACAGTTCCATATTTCAGCTGCGAAAGAATCCTTGGAATTTCAGTCACTACCTTCATCCTCAAGGTTTCATGCTCTCAAGGTCCTGATATGTTTGAAACATGCGTTCCACACTGCATTTTATTTATTTGACAGCTACTTTATCTAAAGTGAGGTACAATTGCGAAAGCAGGATCAGACAGTCCCTTGAGCAATTTGGCACTTAAGGGCCTTTCTTAGGGGTCCAACTGTGAGATCTGTACCGCAGGCCCAGCATCCTAACCCTCACCGTATGGCTACCCCTTAAGGCAGTCTTACAAGAAATAAATTCCTATACAAACAAACTGTGGCACTATAAATAATTAATATGTGTAGTTACCCAGAGGGCAGGAAGGTTACTTCTTAAATTGCTGCAGTAGCAAAGCGACAATGATAAAAAATTATTACTTTGCTCCATAAGTCTAGACAATTGAGTTCGATTAGACCTGGCCGATGGAATGTAATCTGCTTTCTGTGAAAATGTAACATTTCCTTTATTTTCCTAAATAACCTGATTATACAGGATATGAAAGCTGGAACCTTTTTAACTTTGGAAGCTGTCACATTCGCCCGCTTTGTGACCGGGTCGCTGGACAGCCAGCCAGCTCTGAACTCTGCAGCCTCTCACCTGCCAGTCGTATTGGCTGCGTCCCTCGCGTCGCCATCGCTCCATGCAGCTGAACTCTCATGAAGCCCCTCCCACCCCTTAACAGATTCTGATCCGTCAAATTGAGACGTCAGACAACGTCTACACCATAGGGGGCGCCATCAGCAGTCTCCTCTCCCTGACGCAGGACGGGCCACAGCTGTGCAGCATCATTGCCAAGGTGAGTCACTCTCCCCACCCACCGCTGGTCTGCTGGTCTGCTGCTCTTGGTGGTGAGATCCTCCATGACACACGTTTCCTGGCCAGAAGGTTAGGTAGGAGTTTAAACTCAAGCTAGGCCAAGATGTGGGGGTCTTTGGCAGAAGGCCGCATTCACAGCCTGCATTACGCACTTTTTGGGTGTACAGTCAGTGCACAAGTGCCTGGCCCCCGATCAATATAGTCTCTCCCTGTCATGTTTTTTCGGGGGGGGGGTTGGGGGCACAGGGTTAGAGCAAAATTGAGCAGCTGCTTTTTCTTGAGATTATGTATCATCATCATAACTTGAAGGGGAAACTTCACTGAGTAATGGGCTCAGATCCCAGGCTGGACTCTGCTGTTTCCTCCCATATTTGAGATAATTATCCTGACATGTTTTCTTAAATAAAATCTTAAGCAAACTGCAACTAATTTTCTTTAGTCTCCAACTGGAGCAGTCCTGCAGACTGTCATAGAGAGAGCTGCTTTGAGATTGGCAGTCATTGCTGTGGTCATTGCCGTGGTCCTCATTCCACTTGAGTGGCAGCATCAAGACTAACCATCTCATCTCCAGCTGATATCGCCGCTGGCCGTGCCTGGCTGCATGCCCATGTGTCCAGGGGAGCTTGGTAGTGGGTTGACGGGGTAAAAGCAGATGAGTAGGCTGTGTGAGGGGCTGGAGGCAGTGACACGCCGCACTGTGTTGGCGGGGGGGGTGACATATTAGTGGAGTTCCACTGCGTAGACCAGGAACTTTATGGAATAAGTTGGAGGTTGGTTACAGGGTGCACTCATCCTCTGGCCCCCCAGAGGGCGCTATTTCAGGGTCTTCAGGTGCCGTTTGAATGTGTCTCCATGCAGGCTGGGTCTCCGGGTCGGTCATCACCGAGGCAGCAAGTCGCCAGGAGTCACAAAGGAAGCGTCTCTGGTTTTCCTTGCCTTCTGTTAATGACGCAGATGGTCCCGCCAGACAATCTGAACGCATGCCAGCCCATCAAATATGGGGGCGGAAATCGCAGGCGTGATTTAGTGTAAATCAGATTAACGGCCGTGCCCCTTTTTGTATACGCCTGTGTTAATGTGCATATGACACGTTTCACCGTGTATGTTTATGCTGGCAAGTGGTTTGGTGTTTGGTGGAAGATCTTAGATTGATGATTTCAGCTTAATTTTAGAGCACAAGCATTTTGATAGCCATTAATTTGTGTGAATGGAGAGGTTCAAGCAAAGTTCAGGGCTGTTAGCTTAATATGGTGTACTAATTGAAATCACACTTCCATTAGTTAGATTATATGTTTTTATATAGAAACAAATGTGATATCTCTAAAGATAACAGATTGAACTGATCTGTTGAAGCTGTCCAGCAGTTCTACTGTATGGTGTGAATTGAATATGTGATACATACCCACCTGATTGTGCTGTTTGGATTTCATTATCTTTGCGCAAACATTACATTCACCACATTCATAATTGAGAAAGCTTTCTGTAGGAATCTGTGCAGTAAGAAGACAGTTAAACTGCTGTCTCAGCAGTATTATTATGATTTCTTAATTTAGTTTTTGTATCATTTTCAGTTTTATCTTTAGTTTTTATTGTGGCTCTATTCGTTTTTTAAATGTATGTATGTTTAGTTTTTATAGCTTCGGAATAAGGGTGCCATAGAATGAAAATGTCAGTTTGCCTCGCCATAGGGGAAAACAGAGAGTTTGGTACATGGAAATGACATACCGTGAATCTCAAAACTGTTGAATATAATTCCTGAATATTCAAAAGAAGGAAGTAAAATGGGCTGTATCAAAATTCCTAGACTGTTACATAGCAGTCTTAACCTTAACCCCCAAACTTATCACATGCCGGTCCGCTTTCAGGCTCAATGGACGTGCACATTTGGACTTTAATATTTCTGCAAATATTTTGAAGAAGGAAGCGAAGGACTGTCGCTACAGTCAGTAGTGGATTTGAGTCACACGTGCGCTGCAAACACTCTTTGTGCCTGCATAGAATTTAGTGATCAGTGATCATTGTTGACACACCATAGCACAACAACAAAACGTGTCCTTGGTATTTAACCCATATGTGACTGGGTGACATAGTAGGGGCAGCTAATTCAGTGCCCGGGGAGCAGTGCTTGGGGGCGGTACCTTGCTCAGGGTACCTAAGTGGTGCTTTGCTGATCGGGAACTTGGACCAGCAATCTTTCAATTATGAGTGCGCTTCCCTAACCACAAGGCCACCACTGCCCTGTATGTTCTTGTATGGCAGGCAGTTTCTATTGACGATTCTACTTTAAAATTTAAAACTGCCTTTTGTATTTTACAGGAAGCTTTTGATTATTAACACTGTGTGATGCAGTGCATGACCCCTCTTTTCACTTACAGGTTTATGCTAAAATAGTTTGAATTCAGTTTTTCCCCTGATAAATCTACACTCAATACCACATAATTACAAAGTAAAATCAGAATTTTAGAAATTTTGAAACCTCACATTAACTTAAGTATTCAGACCCTTTGCTGTGACTGCATTCCATTTCTATTGATCTTCGAAATGTTTATACGACTTGTCAACCTAAATCCAACATAGGTTAATTTACCTGATGTAGAATGTAAACTGGAAAGGTGCAGAACTGCCTATATAATGATCCCACAGTTGACAATACATATTAGAGCTGGCCGTGTTCCTGTTGTTTTAGAGGTGTCTGTCTCCCGTTTGCATATGAACGAGGCCACACAGATGCCCAGCTGGGCCATAGATCCCAGCCAGAGGACCTTCTGACAGAGACTCTGCCTTTTCTCATTCATAACATAATAAACTGATAACGTAGCCTTTGCTTAGCGAAGGTTGCCATGGGCGTCCTGTTTCCTCACCACATTCGGTAAACTGTATTTAGTCTTTATAAAAGTGTTATTGTCATTAATGCCCCAGGGCCAGTGTCCCCCTGGGTGCCTGGATTGTGTATTTTGCACCAGACCTGCTGTGCTCTACCTTTGCCAAGACAGGTTATTTAATTTCTGTGTGGCTGATTAAGAGGGGGCGTCGGCCAAAGTACACGGCTGACAGGGTGGTTTGAAAGGGAGCCTCGGAGCGCCACAGAGCAGAAGATGACGGAGATCAGTCTGCGGCGGATGAGTGCCATTAGCTGCCCCGTGGCAGTGGCCTATGGGATCGACTCCTGTGTGCCGCCTGCGGAATGAGGCCGCTTATTAAGATAATGCGGGAAGTCAGTGCTTGTTGTGGGTAATCCAGCACTTCACGCAGGGCGTCTGGTGAGCTGCCATCTTTCTGGGTGACGGCTTCCCTCCGGCTGCATATTTTAGGCTGCTGAACTGTGTGAAAATTAGGATGTTGTTTTTTGTAATTTCCCCCTCCCCCGCCCCCTTTTTCGCATAGCAAATGACTGCAGATTCCTATGAGAAAGGTAGTCTATTTTCAGCCTTTCAGAATGTGAAATTAAATATTCATAAAGATGATTTTATGAATAGCCAAATATTTAATAAGCAGTTGTGGTGTGTGTTATATTTTTAAACACAATAATTTAGTCTTTATATTCTTTTTTAATTGTATAAATAAATTATAAGCCCAGTTTCATTCAGTAATGGCCTTGTATCTGCACGGAGGCATTGGATGGCATGCTATCCTCTGATTTGGTTCCAAGTACCAGATCCTCTCATCTCTCAGCCAATAAGCTGGTATGTGGGAGGGCCTAAAAACAAAAGGAGGAGCAATGTCGCCCTCCATCCTGGCAACAAGCAACTCATGGGTACTGGCTCGCAGGGGAGACATAAATCTCAGCTGATTCCTTCCTACCTTTACTGTTTTGGAGACTGTGTGTTCCATGTTCAGTGGCAGAAGGTCATAATAAGAAAGATGACACAGGTCAGGTTAGCTCAGTGAGAGTACCTCAAGCAGCTGGTTCAGAACACAGTGCGCAGCGTATGGTATCAAGTCTGTAATGCTGATAATTGAAAAGTATAAGTTAACAGGGCTTTGAAGATACGTTCTAGCAACAGCTAACCACCCAGAGGCGTCAAAATTATAGTGTTTTTATTATTTACAGACCAGTGCCGTGTTTTCTCCAGAAAAGGGCGTAAGACATCTAATTGCCATGCTTATGTCGCTCTCTCCCCAGGAGGGGGCAGTGGTGGCCCTCTTCAAGATCTGCCGACAGGACTGTTTCAGCTGCCTGTATGCCCACGCCCTCAGGACCGTGGCCTCCATCTGCTGTGTGGAGGAGGGTATCAACCAGCTGGAGAAGGTAGCACAGGCCACTGTTCTTACCCTCTGATTGATCACTCTGTTGTTTATGGCCTCTGAGAAATCACCAAAACCCTCACCTGGAGACAAAAGTGGAGGCGATAGGGACACTGCAGAACAAGTCATACTCTGAAAACTATTTTTTCGGTTTGCCATCTTATAAAAACTTAAATAGGTCAAAATAAATCCAAAAAACAGAATACATACAATCCTAATAATACATAAAGGATTATTAGGAACACCATACTAATACGGTGTTTGACCCCCTTTCGCCTTCAGTACTGCCTTAATTCTACGTGGCATTGATTCAACAAGGTGCTGAAAGCATTCTTTAGAAATGTTGGCCCATATTGATAG
>JAODJW010000019.1:3890845-3915153 GCA_026777045.1 Hyperopisus bebe
TTGTCTTGACCAGGACCACACCCCTAAATGCATTGAAGCAACTGCCATGTGATTGGTTGATTAGATAATTGCATTATTGAGAAATTGAACAGGTGTTCCTAATAATCCTTTAGGTGAGTGTATTAACCTTTAGTCTCACTTCCGCAATTTCTCTCACTTCCAATTTCATTCTCCTCTTGTTTGAAACCGGTGGAAACACTGCCAGGTTCTCAAAAGGCCGATGAGAACCGGCCCAGCACTGCCTCCGTGCTGGTGGAAACGAGGCACATGTCTACTGGGGCTGCGCTCAAGAGGGTGTTGACCGACAGAGAAGGGTTTTTGGGTTTGTTTGACTGACTGGCTGGATTGTGCTTTGACCACAGCTGTGATTCTGTGATCATGGCTAATTAGCAAAAAGCAAAGGAGGTGTGTCCCGGTGCAAAGGGAATGTAAATATATGTAAATCTGGGATCGCACCAAGCTGATGGAAAAAAACTAGCGCCAAGCAAGGTCAATGAACAATTGGCTCCCAAAAATTAGTGCTGGAACACACCAGCGCGACTAGAGATGATGCTTGACATACAGCCCAATCAGAGAACTTGTTCTCACCAACTTGCCTCGACATCGATTCAACATCAGTCGGCCAAAACGGCACCAATAGGGACTCACCGTGTCTGACCGTGCCGTACACACCAGCATGTCAGACAGTCACCAGCTCTCATGGTCAGCCAGACACCTTTCAATGGGTGAAATGGCTGGCGTGTTCCGGGTTTAATGTGTAGCCCTGGGTTAGGTCACTCAGAGAACATCCAGAGTATACGCCTGGCATTTCTCAAGCCACCTGGCGATTGGTCTCTGCGAGGACCTTGAGTTCCCCTTTGTCAGCCCTAGCTGGTCATCAGCAGAGCAGCGGCAGGACCATCTGTGTCACGTGCCGGGTAAATTGCGGGGTGGAGTACTTCCAGTCTGCACCTCCCATGATTCTCTGCCCATTACTTGGTCTTTTCACATGGCTCCATCAGCCTGCAGTGAGTCTCACAGAATGTCAAATAGACTGGTTCTAGAAGCAACGGGCCAATGGAAATGTCACCCTGTCCTGTCAGTGGCACTCTTCCATACAACACCCAGTCTGATGTCCCAGTCCCTGATTCTATCTGCCTCTTATCCTCGAGGGCTCATCTGATACTGCCAGAGCCTCTGTACTCCTGCAACAAAAAGGCAGAGGGAGCAGGGCACTGTGGTTCTGAACACAAAGGCTGTCTCTTCAAATTGGTTATATTAAGTATGACAGCAATAATGCTGCATCTTCCCTCAATGAAATGATGAAAAATTTCAGTCAATAAACTTTAAATCTTTGCCATTTGCTGGTCACTGGCAAACAATGAAAAAACAGCAATCTACGTCTTCTTCAGATGCTGTTAAATGCAAGAAAATGTGGATTTTTGCAGCCTGCAGCCCTTTGGGGTCCTACTAAAGACGACACGCTATGCTGTAGCCGTGGTGTATTTCCTCTCCTGATTCGGAGGCGCAGTCAGGCGTAGAAGAGCAGGCAGGATAATGAAGGCGAGGAACGCACTTGGAGGGGGTGTCCCAGGGGTGTTCTGAACGTAAGCAATCACTGAGCCTCGAGAAAGACACCTGTCACTGGAGGGGGGGGGGTGGTGGTGGCAGGGGACCGCAGCAGAGACGAGCAGACCTGCTCACAGTTTACATACACGCTGTTCTCACGCACTGTACTCACGCACTGTACTTACCATTGTCATATGCTGTATTGCTGTACTAGCTTACCATACTCACATGCTGTACTCTCATCATTCTTATAGGCTGCTCTCACACGCAGTACGCACTCACACACCATCTTCTCACACGCAGTACACACTCACCCGCCATCTTCCTACATGCAGTATGCGCTCACCCGGCATCTTATCACACGCAGTAGGCACTTACCCGCCATCTTCCTACACGCATTACATGCTCAGCCAGCATCTTCTCGCACGCAGTACTCGCTCACCCGGCATCTTCTCCCATGCAGTACTCGCTCACCCGGAATCTTCTCGCACGCAGTACTCGCTCACCCGGAATCTTCTCGCACGCAGTACTCGCTCACCCGGAATATTCTCGCACGCAGTACTCGCTCACCCGGAATCTTTTCACACGCCATACGCACTCACCCTGCGTCGTAGTGCACTACACAGGCTCAGGTGGGTATAAATACAGCAGAGTGGAGCTTCACTGGGTGGTGATATCCTGTTGATTAATGCTCAGGTATCTGGATTTTCTTCAGCAATGGGGTGAGAAGTATGAGTCTTATTACAGAATTAAACAAAAATGTGTATTATTCAGTTAAACCAATCCATTTCTGTTTTATTTCATCTGATGAACAAAATAGACATAAAGTGTTAGTTCTAGACATGTGCAGACAAATCTGAACTCCATGTGTTAAAATGCATATTTGGGCAGTTGTGTAGGTGAATCGGCTTCATCCAACCAGTTGAATACTTTGTGTCTAACTCTTTATACTCACCTGGTTGGGTGAAACAAAACCTTGGTTTGGATTTGTACTTTCTGGAACTGACCTTTTCACCTCTGTCTGTAGTTTGTTCCTTTTGTGAGTCACTTCCCCAACACTGCAGGTAATATTGTTAGTGAAAGTTTGTGCAACTGCGCCATCTGCTGGAAAATAGGAACAAAGACTGCTTCTATATCATTAAACTCCTTGTAGAGACTCTTCATCAGCTGTCACAGTCTCAGCTTTTGGATTAATTTCTGTATTTTAGTCAGGCCAGCTGACGCACAGTATTGTATGGGACTGCCTTTTTTAAGGGGCCAGCGGTAACATAGACTGTTTTTGAGTTGATGGGATGTAGACCCCTTGGGATCAATGATTCCCCTGTGGGACAGTGGGCTCACACAGATCATGACATGCATGCCAATTCAGACTGGGACATGTCCATAAAAATCGCTAATAAAATTGTTCCTATAGCCATAATCATTTCTTGTTATATTTAGTGTTGGGTAAACGGCGTCCTGTAACACCACTACCTGTTTTTAACCTCTGCTGCATTGTACCAGATGTGTATTTTCATCAGAGCTATGCTGGTCTTCTTAGGTGTAGCAGCTCGACCCGGACCTGGGGGCTCCTGGAATAGTGGGGGGGGGTACTGCGGTGGGCCTGACACCTGCAGTGAATCACTGTGCCTGGCTGCAGCCGGTCTTGCTCTCGGCACCTCTGACATCTTAAATGATGATCAGGCAGAAGTTAAAAAAACGCTGGGCCTCATCCCAGGGCCCCTATCCAAGTCCCTACTTATATAAAAAAAAATGCTTGGGCCAGCGGTTTCTGTGCCGCAGTGAAAGGGCTTTTATTAGATTACAGAGCCGTCTGACGTCAACATGTTAGAAAACAATTAAGGGGAACAGCGTAATACTGAAGTGGGGGAATGGGGGGCGCTGTCAGGGCATATGAGTGGGAGTGACTCTGATCCTAATGAAAGTGAAATTGATCAAAATGACAGGGGCTTTCGATTTGACAGCCGACCGTGGTGGCTTGTCTGTGCAACAGAACAATCTGGAGAAAGCGCCATCTAGAGGAATCAACCGAGGTGTGGGATTTGCCCCAGGTCGGTGGGGCGATTACCTCTCTTGTAGGTTCACCTGGGTATGAGGTGGGCCACCCCTCACCCTTTTACTTGCGTGTGGCGCCCCCTGCAGGTGGATGGGATCCTGTGTCTGGCGGATATTCTGACAGATGAGAGTAACGTGGAGGCGGCCCGGGCGGAAGCGGCCGCTGTGGTGGCCCAGATCACTTCCCCCCACCATACCTTCACCCAGCACCTGGGCAGCTTTCTGGAGAACATGCAGGACATTGTCACCGCCCTCATCAGTGAGTCCCAACCTGCTCACGGGGGTTTTTATACAGGGTGTTTACCTGGGATAACTGGGCCTCACATTCACTTATGGTCGCTGTAAGATGAAGCTGCAAATGAGGGATGCTGCTCTCAGATACCCTAAAGATATATGCGCGGAAACTGTCTGTAACTTTCACATTACCTGTCACTGTGTAGCCTATAATATGGTTATAGATAAATCATCAAGCATCACAGAGCACTTATTATAAATCCTATTTAAATGAATCATTGAGGTAGCAGATTTTTACATTTTACTAATTTATCAGCTTTTATCCAAAGTGATGTACAATTGAGAAGTAATAGCCAGTCCCTGGAGCAAGGGAGGGGTTAAGGGCCCTGCTCAAGGGTCCAATTACGAAATTATTCAGCTGACCCTGGGATTAGAACCGGCAACCTTCTGATCACAGGCACAACCCACTGCCCCAGATTTTTGCCTTCTGAAGGTGTTCTAGTGCAAAATGTATATTTTGGATTTAATAAACAACATCTGGCTGTAGTGTCTTTGAATGGATGAGGGTGTCTGGGCCACGTCGGGGTGGGGAGGGACCCAGTACTGGCATGCACATGTGCACCGATAACCGCCGCTTCCTTCCGCAGAGCTGTGTCGTGACGCCTCTTCCGGGGAGGCCTTCTTGCTGGCCTCTGCTGCTCTGGCCAACATAACCTTCTTCGATACCATGGCCTGCGAGATTCTCTTGCAGCTCGGTGCCATCCACATACTGTTTGGGGCGTGCAGAGATCGCCACCGTGTCGACACGCCTTACTCCAAAGACCAGGTACCCCCCCCCCCCAAAAGTCATACATCAGGGGTAGCCAATCTTATCCTCAAAGGGCCGACCAGTGTGTATGCAGGTTTTTGGGATAACCTGTAGGTCAGCTGTTCAGACCCAGGTGTGGGGACTCTTCAGCCAATCAGTCCTCTAATTAGTAATCTAATTAGGGAGTTGCAGCGAAAACCCGCACTGGCCCTTTGCGGATAAGACTGGCCACCCTTGTCCTACATGAAACACCCCCAGCTTTGTGCTCCGATGGATGGTGCCGCTGGTTCTCCATCTGATGATATCACTGCTGACAACACTCATGCATATAGGTGATGACATCATCACTGTGTATATGCATACGGGTAATCACAAGTCATACAGATAGTAGGTAGACTCTGATCTGTTGACAAACTGCACATTATGAGGTCCTGCACTCAGTGCCGGTCAAAATCCACATAACACCCCAGGCAAGCTTCACCGCTGTTACCCCCTCCCCCAAAATATATGCACGAACAATGGGTGTAAAGAAACAGATTTTGTTTAATTCAAGATTACCCAAGTAACAACAATTTAAACGTATATGAAATGCATATATGGATCTTTAAAAACAGGTGCTTTGTAGGAAATGCACAATTTAAAATAACTTTCACACCATATAACTAAAGATGTATGAATTTAAGAATAAATTGACAAAGTCAATCTCTGGGACTATATATCATATACAAGTACTCTGCAACACTTAAAGGTAGCACAATTGCAGTACTTTTACAACTGACATTTACCAACATTAAATGACATCAGGCACTTTTCAGGTTACAGGTACACCTTTCTGGCCTTCCTTGCTGCAAAGTCCTCTGTGACGACATTGGGCAGGGCAGAGGGCACATCTCTGGTGCTTTTGCAGGGCACATAACTATTTAATCATTCATCATTTTCACAAGAAATAAAAAGAAGTTGCCAACTGACTATGGGTGAACTTTGCGCATTCATTATCTAGGAAGCTTGTTTGGCTAACATCTGTGTTACCGATAATAGTGACGTGACTAGCAAATTTTAAGAAATGACAGAATATAGTTACCTGTGTTGAGTATGAATCCCCTCTTCATACCCAGCTTGGTATGGGGGTTTTCGCTAAAACTCCTTAATTAGATTACTAATTAGAGGACTGATTGGCCTCGCACCTGGGTTTGAACAGCTGACCTAAAGGTTATCCCAAAAACCTGCTTAAACGCTGGGCCTTTGCAGATAATTTAACCACAAATCTAGTTACTGTCATTGTGTGTATTTCACAGCTGTTGAAATGACATTTGACTTGCATGTACCTGAAGTGCTGGTGGTATTTTGCCCTGTTCATTAGCTACAGGACTCAGACCCTACACTGCACGTTTTTCTTGTGTGCAGCATTCGGTCTGTTGATGTCTCATTACCCATCTCAGTAAAATATCAGTGAAATATTTGTAGGAATGAAAAGCATTCCTACAATTTATGTGACGGATGTATGTTTTTCATGTTGCACAAAGATGCGGGGAGCTGAAGTGTAATTTCATCATTTAATACTGAAGTTCTCCAGTGAGTTCCAGTATTTCCATGGTAACCAGTGTGGTTGGTCAAAGCTAAGCTGTGCCTCTAACTCATTCCATTTTTGTGCTTCGAGGCTAAATGGCTAAACAGCACAGTTAACCCAACACAGACCCCTGCTGCGTACCTTTGGACGGCACTGACGATTTGCTGCATTGCTAAAACAAATATAGGTCAACGTTTCTTTTAAATGATCTGTTTCCTGCTCAGTGCTTAGTTCAGCTTGAGTGCAGCTGGTTGTTGAGTTTTAACTGTAAACTGTCCAATTATGCCAATCTGTCATCATGAAATAATGTATGTGACATATCATGCATAACTGTAGCTCAACAAGTAGTCTTACACAATGCAGGGAACATACATCATACAAAAAAATAATTGTAGCCCTTCCCTCTACTGTAAGTTGCTTTGGATAAAAGCATTAGATAAATGAAACAATGTAAAATGTGCAAATGTAGCCAAAGGCCACATTCATTTGCGCTTTCATCTGTTATGTTTTCTACAGTTGTATGGTTTGCTTCCTACAGGTTGTGACAATACTGGCAAACCTCTCTGTTCTGGAGCAGTCAGCCTCTGAAGTTCTTCAGGAAAATGGTATGTGCAGCAATTTGCTATCTGTGTGCTTCTTAGGCTGTATGGTTCATTTCCTGGAGGACATGCTGATTAAGGGAGCAGATCTCAGAACCAGGACCATTAAAGAATGTATATCAGACTTAATATCTAAATCCGCATTAATGATATACAGTATAAAAATCATTACTGTGTATTTTTAGGGAGTGTTTTCATCACTTATGGCACATAAATTGCCTACGGTTTGAGCGCATTTCTCATAATGGATTAGGGTGTATTTTTTAAATATGTGCAGTTCTAAAAAGCATCTGCAGATGGAGGCAAAGAGCCACAAAAGCCGAAAAAAATGGTCAACCCTTTTTAAATACAAATTATTTTTATTTTTTTTTTTTTGTGAAAATGAAACTGATGCTTGCAAGAACTGCGGTGTGCATTATTTATATCACACATATCATTTTGCGTTGTCCTGTGTGAGTGGAGCTCAGATTTTGCAGGAACATTTTATTTGTAGTGAAAACATTACAGTGAGCAGGGAGGGGGGGGGTGTTGTGTGCACATTCACACACATGCATACCCACTCTGTGTGTCCTGTCACGTTCATACCAGGTATTGAGCGACTGCTGCTGCTGCTGGCTGAAAAGCCATCCTCCTCCAATCCATCAGAGGGCGCCGCATGCGAGAGGGTGCAGCAGAAGGCGGCCGTCACGCTGGCCCGTCTGAGCCGGGACCCTGAGGTTGCACAGACGGCCATCCAGCTGCAGGGTACGCCTCTGCTCCACTCTCCTTTCATGGGAGTCCTGTACACGTGCCTCTATCCAGGGCCGCTTGTAACCTTGAGTTTGGCTAACCTTGTAGTAGATGTTTTCAATCATCCACGCAACTGAGTGACCAGCACCATAGTGCTTTTCAGAATTCACAGGTGCTTCATCAGTATTTCATAAGTTTTGAGTTCAATATACTACAACATTTTAACTTAAAAATATTAAAATATAACATACTTTACGTTACTGTGTCCTTGTTCAACTGCCCTGTGTGCCTTAATTGCCCCTCGGGGACAAATAAAGTTTTTTGAGTTGAATTGAATACTTGATAAGGGAAGCAGTGTAGTTAAAGTATACAATTTATTAATCTTAGTCTATTTCTAACAACACTTGTCTTTCACTTGTGAAACTGATCATTTCAGCATTTCCTCAAATTATCTTGAATTATTATGTTTGAATTTTGTTTCACTAGGTAAACATATTTACTGTATTAGTTTTTTTTTTTTAAACAACTCGAAATAACTAACGGAATAACAGTTTTCTTTCCTCTTTTTTTTTTATTTCAAGCCATCCCTCTTCTCATCGAACTGTGCCGCTTGCCAGCTGAAAGGAACAGCAGCGATTCCGTGCTGGTCGCCTGCTTGGTACGTCCCCCCCCCAGCCTGGGGCCGGCCCTGGCGCTAGCAGGCTGGGATGGGGCACCAGTCACCCTGAGAGTCGTTAAAGCGCTGCACGCGGCACCAGTGGGCCAAATTAGCACAAGGTCCTATTGATCAAAAGGAAAGGATGATGCAGAGGGGGGGCGCATTAAGCCGGCATTTACACCCCTGCCCATTTCCTCTCCCGCCCTTTGTGTAATGAAATGTGTGATGTGTGGTGTGGGGGAGACGTGCGTTCCACCAGCCCCGTCACAGCCCAGGTCTCTCTGTAATGGCTCCCGTTTGAGACGATGCCTCCTGAAAATGTCACCACACCAAGGGGTCTGATAATCGAACAGGGGCCATGAGGGCTGCTAATTACACATGGCTCTATTCACTGCTTTCAGAGTATCAAGACTTTTTTTGTTCTCTTCCCTCGTTAATTTTGCAAACCACCCATATGGTTAACTGTGCAAGCTGCACATAGAAGTGACTGTGTACAAGTGACCTACACATTCTTGTGCATGTGTTTAGACTGCAGGTGTCATATAACTGATAAAGATATCACAATATGGGTCAGTCACATAAGTATATTGTGTCATATTGTGACACATACTTGTTCCATGTCTCTGCCAAGTCTGTTGTGTGGATGATTGTTTATACATGAGAACGTGCGCGTGTGTGTGTGTGTGTGTGTGTGTTGGGGGGGGGGATTGTATTTAAAACCTATTACTTTTTAGGTTGTGGGAATATTTTTCAGGTCCCCACAATATAAACTTCAATTTTATAAAAATCTGTGGATGCAATCAAAAGACTAAAAATGCCAAAGTCTTGTACTGGTTACTCATAATTAAGGTTATTCTGTAGGGGTTAAAGTTGTCATTGTTAGAGTTATGCCCATAGAAATGATGTGAGGGTCCCTACAATGATAGTAATACACAAACTCTGTCTATGCGTGTGTGTGTGCGTGTGCTGTGCCAGTCACCAGCAGTAATGACAGCCATACGCATGTGATCATCTGCTTCCAGGCAGCCCTGCGCAGGTTGGCGGCCGTGTGCCCAGACAGCATCGAGGACGCCGACCACCAGCAGCTGATCAAGCCCCGTCTCGTGGACTCATTCTTGCTCTGCTCCAACATGGAGGAGAGCTTCGTGTAGGAGGGGGATTTGGGGATGGCTCGTATGTATAATAATAATAATAATATAAAGTATATACGCCAATGATGTTTTTGCCAACAGAGGCATGAATTGGACTTTCACCACAGCATTTTCAGTCCTACTGTGGATGGCTTTGATAATTGCAGAATTTTGTTTTTAATTTAGTGATTGTCATAATAAATATCAAGTATGTGAAGCTTGGAATTACTTCTATTCCAGAACAAAAACCAGAGTTGCTCAGAGTTAGACCTCCAACGTTGGGCAAACGCAGATGTTGGAACTGAAACTGACTTTTGAGGTTTTCATTGTGAACACAGGCATTGATCTCACCTCCAGCAGTGTGACTTGACTGATTAGAAGGATGTGAGACATTTGATACAAATCTTATATAAAAGCGTGAAATAGATTGAACTGCCAGACATGCATTTCTTGTCAGCCTAAGCGCAGTTAGAGTGTCGAGTCACCAGTGAGCGAGACCAAGCTATTAAATATGAACTGACATTTTTTTTTCAGAAATAACCATAGACATCAAGACAATTTCTCTAATCTTTTTCCATTGGCCACAGATTTTTTTTTTAAGGGAAAATTCTGTGTCTCGTGAACAATTATGAATGTTAGGGAAATAATTTGCTGTTGTTTGGCTCCATTTAAAATCACTTGGTGTTGCATGTTCTATTCCCAGTACTATTTATACTATTTATATGTGTTGGACAAATAAAACGTACCATTGTATGAATTTGGTGACCTTAAACTTGTAGCAAAAAAGTACTGTAGTTTGCCCTTTACAGGAGATATACAATCAAAATTAAAGAGTAATGAATTGTAACGAATGAAAATGGAAGAGGATGTGTCGAATCCAGAACACCACACACAGTCCATGCAGCCCGTTTGGCTGATTTTCATTGCAATGTGAGTCGTGACACAATGACATATTAAAAATGACTCTTCATTGATGAAGACATCAGCAATGCACCATCTCAACAAGCACACCAATAAGATCTATCTGGCTATAAGGATGGACTGAAAGGAAATATCCCGATAATTTTTATGAGCAGGATACCGATTAGCAGTTTCCACTGTCACCAGATGCCTTCATCAAGATGCCTGGCTAGCCACCTTCCATAATGAATGCTAATCATTCACCTCTGCTGGTGATGCCACACCACAAGATTGAAGCACCTGTTAACAGGATAGCTGTGGCATTTCCATAAATTAGCTAGTTTGAACTGCACATGGCTAGTTAGCTTTTGGGAAATTCTTGCCTGGAGTGACACTTGCCAATGTACAATATAGCTAGTTAGCTGCCAAATTATTTAAGGATATTAGCCTGATCTTATTAGCCCTGACATTCAGCACATTTATTCATCTATCCATTCATTTTCTGTAACCACTTATCCTGTTCAGGGCCACAGGGGGCCCAGAGGATTCTGGAGTCTTTCCCAGAGACTACTGGTACAAGGCAGGGAAATAAAGCTGTAGTTATGAACCTGCTCCTGATGGGGCAGGTAAGATTGACAGGTAACATAGATGATTAGATAGATAGATAGATGATAGATTAGATTAGATAGATAGATAGATAGATAGACAGATAGATAGACAGATAGACAGATAGATAGATTAGATAGATACTTTGTCATTGTCATATAACAACGAAATTGAAGTTTCTCTTCTGTACAACATTGATCCAAGATTGACAGGTAACTGATGACCTGACATGAGTGCTGTACACTTGATTTTTCTCATTTAGCTTGCTGCTTAAAAACTTTGTCAGCCTTGGATTAGAGTACTGTAACACTGCTTCTAATGAGCACAGGTATCCATGACAAGATGGCAAGTTGTGTGAAACATCACCAGGGAAGAGACATTTTTGGTAACTGGACTTAAAATTTAGCATGTAAGTGATATGAATGCCTAATAAAGATCACGTATGACTGCTGATATGAGAGATAGACTGGAACGACTGGAAACACAACTTCAATGATGTTAAATGGCCAATCGGATTGAGTGGGTGTTGGAGCGCTGTGGTCTGCTTTGGCGGTAGTAAAGGACACGGTTAGCATCAAGCCATTCCTACCTTCTCTCGCAGCCACAAAGGCGGGTAGCACAGGGTGGGCCTGCTCTCTGTTTTCTTCTCTAGCTACACTTTTAACTTCAAAAGCTGTCATAGGCTGGTGTGTCTGGGGGATGGCCTCACCACGAGCCCAGCCCGGCCCCCCCCTCGCAAACACACAGCCTGTGTTCTCTGCCTTTGACATGTCTCTGGACCACCTCAGGCTAGCCACATGCTTAGGTCCTGCTCTGTGGAGGCGCTACGGCCCCCTCCTGCCTGGCGTCTGCCTGCACCAAGGTACCGATGGATGCACAGCCGCCAAAAAGATCCTCATCACTTTGTCAGTCAACTTAATGTTTTTCAACAGAGTTTAAAAATGGGTAAACTTGGATCTGGACAGGTTTACATGGCATTACATGGCATTAAACCAGAGAAAATATAGATAAGTCATGGTAGACTCAACACAATTGTGACATGCTCTGGCACATTGTTTCATAGGGTTTTGTTATAGTGTTCATGGGAACAGCTTCAACGGACAAACTAAAAGAACGATAAAGCGGACGCAAACCTTAGCCAAACCGATAACCGTCTGCAACCGTGCTATTGCTGTTATCTGTGCTGTCGTATTGCATCTGCTCAAGCAACCAGCCATTTCTGTTCTGAGTCCAGGTTTCTTTCATCACTTCTGTGCTCTTTTGCAAACCCTGCGTATCTACAGTACACAGAACAATGTTGTGGCCATGACTTTTATTATGAACAAAGTGGGCATGAACAAAGCTTTTGTCTATGACCAGGGGTTCTGAGGTCCAGCTGAGGCCTTTGAACTGGCAGGTCACAGACATCACAGAACCGTTGGTGTGTTTCACACTCACGTGGGATTCCAGCGATCCTCTCCTTTTCTTCACTTCATTAGTGCCCTTGCTGAAGCTAGCGGTCTGCTCTCGCTGGCTGTGACTCATCTTGTTCCTCTCATCTGCTTGCTGCCCATAGATGAGATGAGCTAACTTGTTGGAGAAGCTTCCAGATACCTTCAAGATGGCTGAACCTCAGAATAACAGAATCAAAAACCTCCTTTTGCATTCAGATGAAGAAAGGAACCAGAATTCCATTAATCCTGTGCAAAAGAGATGCAAAACAGAGAAAATCAGTTATAAAAAGCTGATTCTTTTGAAGTTAGGTCCCCTGGTTCTGCATGTCTTTATCCATGTATCCAGTGGATGTTCTAATTCTCAGCAGAACCTTCTCCAGCACTTGGCGCTCTCGCTCAACTTCTGTGCAAGATAGAGCCGCCGCCTGACCAATGCTCTTGACTTGTCGGGCTCCACGTATGTCCTCTCCACGATTGGCCACCCTGGCCCAGCGCAGAGACAGTGTGTCCTCCACCTTCCTCGGCACGAGCGCCCGCGTTCCTCCCTTCGCCTTCTCCATGGGCTTGGGGCACGGTGCTCGGGTATCCAAGCTCCTCCTCCTCCTCCGTGCAAACTTTAAGTCAAACGTTCATCTTCCTCACTCGCCCATGTGGGTTTAATCTGCCGGTTCTGTTTTGTTAAGTCATTCCTGTGGAGGGACTGCAGAGGGACAGGTGCTGTTTGTTATTAACCCAGCCCTTCTGTAACTATTGATGGTAGCTATGGCAGACTTTGCCAGCCCATCAGAAGGCTGTTTAGTCATGTACCAAGCGCCACCCCCAGCAGAGCACGTCCACACATGGCTTACTGATGATTAACCACAGGCTTTGTGCAGGCCTCCCAAATGAGTAACTTCTCGTACTTGTGTAGAACACTTGCATGTTCAAGACTGATTAGTTCCAGATATACATATGTAAGACAATGATGACGAGCAGCATTTCCAGCAGTTTATATAAATGTTCGCGTGCAGAACATCTGTAAATGTATATCGGGTTAGGAATTCAGAATTTATTGCCCTGCTGCCTCAAAATGCACATTATTAGGCACACCTCCTTGCTAATGCAAACTGCACCTTTGAAGGGAATCGTGTGGCTGCAGCTGAATACACACAGCATACTTAGTCCAGATGTGTGATTCAAGGCATTGTAAACATGGTGAGAAATGATGCCAGACACGGTGGGTCCAGCATCTCAGAAACAGCCACCATCCTGGGTTTTTTATGAACTTCTGTGTCTAGGCTTTACAGAGAATGTTGCAATAAACAAACAAAAAATAGCATCCAGTCAGTGACAGTTCTGTGGTTGAAAACACCTTGTTAATGAGAGAGATCAGAGACGAATGGCCAAACTCATTAAAGCTAACAGGCGAGAACGAGTTGCTCTGTGCAGAAAGGCATCTCAGTACATAACTTGTCAACCACTGAAGTGGTTCTGGAGACAAAAGAGAATCTTACCTCATACTACACAGGAGTATGAAATGCCCCCTGTATATCTTCTGAGCAATTTATGAAGAATTCACAACTCCACATGTTTTAGGTTTTCAGCACATACATGACATATTAACCTGTTCTCCCCCCTCCCCCCATAAAGGCCCTACCAATCTTGTTAAGATGATTGTGCCTAAGGAGAAATGAAGACAGGCTGTCAGACAGGCGCAGTATGTCTTAAAAGGGGTATGGCCAAGCCCCCCTTAACAAATCTCCTAACCGAAGGAAACAAAGTCATATGTTCTTTGCACAAATCGCACACAAGTTGCAGAACACGATGTCTCATGCTTTCACTGGTTTCCAGGCGGCAGGAAGTACAGCACAGCTCCAGTTCTCCCGAGTGAGGTTCTCAACTTGAATCACACAGTAAAGTAAAGAAGTAAAAGCCTAAGTTGCACTGGAAGAAAATATCGGCATCAGGTGTGGGGCGGGGGGGGTGGACTCCCAGGGCCCCCCATGGTGCAGCCTTAATCTTGGAGCACGTACATTTTCCTCTGACCATGCCGCCCCGCGCGGGATGTGCGGCGATTAGCATTCGCTGGACATCATGGGCCTTTGATGTTGCCAGAGGTCTCTTCACCCACCGACCACATCAACATTTAACAAGACCTGATATCCAGCTTTTTAGGTGTGCTGAATTTTTCAGAGAGAAGCGCACCGTGTCTCAGAAACCTGCTGGAGCCCCCGGTGGCTCTTAGACTGCTAGGTGTGCAGAAGCACGCAGGCTCACAAAACGACCTTCCAGCAATTCAAACTTTTTTTTTATTGTGACCCAGACTAACGTATCAACCAAGCGACATTCTTCTGCATCCTTTTCTGCTCCGGAATAATTCTCATATTATTATTCTGGCATTTCTCCACAAGGACAAAGTCCCTGAAATACTATGATCTGCAAAAATTACATGAGCAATACATTTTTTTAGCTCTTAAAAATTGAAAGGCTGCTGTCAGGAATTCTATCCATTCATCCATCTTCAAGCCACTTATCCGGCGCAGCCTATTCCCGGGAAATATAAGGGCATGAGGCAAGAGACACCAAGAATGAGATGCCAGCCAATCACAGGGCAAACACATTCACGCACTAAAGGCAATTTATAGATAACTCAACTAACTACGTTTTGCACCACATAGCTAGAGGAGACCCCCCAAAACACAGGGAGAGCACAAAACTCAGAGCCAAGGACAGGAATCAAAACCAGACCCTTGGAGGTGGAGACTGCGGTGCTTCTACTCGCATTCAACTACAACCGCATTTCAGAACTCCTGCTATAATACTAGCATTTTCCTCTGTTAATCATCATTGCATTTGAAAGTTTCACTTTAAAACTATAAGATTGCAGTTGGTCGAGGTGGAAGAAGGAAAGGGGGACGAGGCAGAGAACGGAGAAGAATGCCTGGCTCACTGATTTAATCCCATGGTTATTGATTTCTCAGTCTGGCCCTAACAAAAAATAATTGCCACATGTAATGTATTATTCAATTACAAGGTACAGTTCTCCAGCTGAGGTTTGAAAGTGCTCTTTTTTGAATCACAGAGACCGATAGATAATTCAGCACCAGCTCTCATTAAAGGACAGTATTATTAATAGACTGAGTTAAATCTCCATATTTATTATCTGTGCCATTTCCCAGGCTCAAACTTTCCAATGCATAGCCTTTGTATAATTCTTAAAGTTGGATAAACTCTCAGCTCAGTTCAGTCCAATGTCTCATTCTAGTTGATATTTCTATGGAGAAAATTTTAGACCCCATCTGAAAAGTTCGCAGCTGGCCTGAAAATGTTACTGATCTAAATGGACTTGAGCATGAGGTTAATGGCGGTATTGTTCCGTTACAATCTCCGCATCACTGCTGCTATGGTGTTACGGCTATCCTCATCCTGCCAGTGTCTAAAGTCCAGCCGGAACCTACAGCCTGCTGACGAGGCAGAGAACAGGTTGGGCTGGTCATGGCATGTCAGTGTTCTCCGGTTTCCATGGTGATGCATCTCCCCATGGGATCTTATTTAGAAGAAATTGTTCCCAAAATTTTTGGGTCCGCTGCACTTCACATAAGTTTGTGAACACCCCTGCCAACTGAAACGTGGTGATCTTCATTACAAGGTCTCCGTTCAGTCTTCTGCAAGCTCAGAATCAAAGTCTACGGTAATTTCCAGCGGCTAAGTTCCAGAGCGACGACGACATGATTGCAGCAAGCAAAGAAACAAAAGGGCCGTCTGGGAGAGTTCCTCGGTAACAGCTCCTACTTAGAGACCCTACCCTCCACTGGGCTGCCCCTACATGCACATTATTGATAAGAGCGTTTGTGTTCCAGAATGACATTTGCCTTGGAGGAAAGCTGCTATCTTCGCTGATATCAAAGCTGGAGAAAAAGGATGATGGTGACAGCTGCTGTGGGGCTACAAGGAGTTGGATGAGTTTCATGCAGAATAAACATACAGCGAAAAGATTCCCACTACATCCTATACTGAAAAGTTCATCAAGAGAAACATGAAAAAATATTTCAGATACATAATTGTATGAGAAGAAAAACAAGTGATGAATGAGATTCTGATTACTGTTATTAATTAGTCCTTAAGTTAACTTACACGATGTGTGCCTCTGCTATATAATTAATAATTAGGTTAATATTTACTGGGCTATCTGGTCAAGGTTTCCAAAACCAGAAGCGTATCTGACTGGTGGTTTATTTTTGCAGTGATTAATATGACATAAAACGTATTAATGGTGTGAGATCACTGTGTCTGTACCTACAAAGAGTTCTTTAAACTTGGATTCCCTGCTGCACTCTGTATTTCATCTGTCACCTTTATTATACTTAAATCATACGCCCCCCTCTGTGTGCCCAATAAAATCCAATTTTTCAAGTAGCACGATGACACATTATTCTCCCTTTCTTAAGACAATTGTTACTTCATATTTTGCTTTTTGCATTATTCTGTCTAATGTTTCAAACGACTCCTCGTGAAATTCAGCAGCCCACTTAATATTATAGGCTCACTTGTTCCCTTGAAATAATTGAAACAAGTCTTAACATGCAGAGTCACTAACATAAGTACCAAATGTTACCAAGTTCTATGATGTCAAATGTTAAATTGTAATTTTTAAAATAGAACTTTTACGCTTATTTTTGGTTCGGTTATTTTCAGAGGTGGAAAGTTCAGGTTTAGAAAGTGCAATACAGACCCAGATTTTGTTTCAACCAACCAGCTGAGCATAAAGAGTGACAGTCACAGAGAACTCAGCTGGTCTGGATTTGCACTTATTGAACCTGAACTGGTTATTTTATTTTTAGTCCCAATTTTCAATTTTATATGTATAAAAAGGGACATTGTCTGCTTGTAGTCAGGATTTTAAAACATGAGACAGAAGCTCCAAACTCATTTCGGACTATTGCACCTGCAGATTCTCCTCTCAGCACAATGGAGATATACAGGCGTGATTGAGAAGAATGGCCTCCCAGATCTTGGACTTCTATGCTTTTTTCCAGTCTTTTCATGGATCGTTCATAATAAAAACCATACTGAACACTAGGATATTGAGAAGTATATATTGTACCAAAGCACCCTAGGTCAAAGGTTACTGATCAAAGCAGCTGTGTCATCTGACTTGAGGGCTTGGATCTTCATGCAGTGAGAGGAGGGGAACTATCAACCAATCACCATTTGGTGGTGAGTTCGATTTAGCACATGGGGAGGAGGCCAGATGGACCAGGATGACCCAGATGAACATTCAGGCTGGGAACGTCTGGCTGAGGCTTCCCTGTGAGATGAATTCAACTCACACCTCCGGAAAAAGCTCTTCCATGAGCTGAGTGAGGTGGGCGGAGATCGAGTCCAAATGGACCACATTCAAGGCCTCAATCGCTGCAGCATTTGCACAGAGCCGTGGCCAGAAGGCGGTTGGTGCCCGTCATGGTAGTAACATTAAGACCTGCTGGTAGACACCTGTGGTGAGGGAAGCTGTCAAGCTGGTAAATGAGGCCTTTGGGGCAATGATAGCATGAGTCTCCAGAGAGAGCAGAAAGGTCCCGACGGGCCAGACAGTCTGTGACCAAAAGCCATCTCAGATGCACACGTTTGTGGAGACAGACTAACAGGTGAAACAAAGATGATTTCGCACACTATTCAAAGCCTGGACCTTTTCAAATTGTGTTCAACCAGAGTGAGGTAGTACTAGCCAATTATTCAGATATTGTATAGCAGTGGAAAGAATACCAGACCCAGGTGGATATTCTTTCTCTCCAGCTGGACTCACTCAGTGACCGGGTGAGGTTAGACAAGGTAGGGCAAATTCATTTAGAGGGGACAGTTTCAGACAAAAAGAAACTGAAAGTGTCTTACATGCAAGACACAGAAGTAAGGAGGTCAGACACCCAGACCTTGAAACAGATTGGGGAGAGTCACCATAGGTGGTTTGGGGCTATGATCATGCTGTTTGGGCAGCTCCCAAGGGAGACTCTAGAGGGACTTTATCTCCCAATTGGCTTAAGAACCTCTATGGATTTGTGTCTGTGGCCCTGGAAGAAAGAGGTCCGATCTATCCTGCTCAGCATGTTGCCACCCTGACCCTGATCAGGAAAAGCAATGTGAAGATGAGATGAAATAAGATCGTAAATACAGGCAATTCAGGAATTGCATAGAATTATCGAAATATACATTGAAATCATAGTGAGGATTGTATGGTATCCCCATCAGCTGCACTAAATAATTTTTTTTTCTTAAAAGAAAAATCTTTTTTTTTTTTCCTTCTTAAATAAAATTTAAAAGCCCCCTAGTGGGCAGCATTGCAAAGTACTCTGCATTGCACTGAGCTTAGAAATGAGCTTAATTTTTATTATTCGGCAAATTGGCAAGATCTAAGGCATTACGGTTTAAATATAAAAATATGCTAAAGCTTAATTAATGCTGTTTTTCTTTTTTTTTCTTTAATAAAATGCATGTTACTGCATCATACTGTCTGAGCATTAAAGCTGACACAGTGAGTGAGAAACCGAACATTTTTAAAATAACCAGTCAGGTTCTGACACTGAGCTCTGCATAGTCTTATGCCATTCATTTATTCAAATGTTGACATCTCCGAACATAACACTGCTATGAATACTCAATAAGCCCTTCTAATCAGAATTATGATATTCACACGTTAGTCATTTCTTGTTTACCAGCAGCTGTGGGTCTGACAGCGGGGTATTCCAGGAAACAGGATTTCTTGCTTAGCTGGATAACTTGTTGGATTTAAGGTAGTCTGGGCTAAATGGACTTTACCCTTGATCACTTACATTTAGCTCAGGCTACCTTAAATCCAGCAAGTCATCTGGCTAAGCAAGAAATCCTGCTTCATGGAACACCCACCAGAGATGGAAACTCAGCAACATTCAAATTCACTCTGGACTTTGCCGAGACACTCTGACCGTTCATTTTTAATCGAAGCCATAGCTACAAAAATAATTTTGTGATTTCTTACTCATAATCCAAACTATCACTGGGGTCAAATGAACAAAATGCACACCACGGAGCTGACGCCTGGCCATTCCGGGCAAGGCCAGTGATGGAGTCGCACCCGAACACAGAAACACAGGCTCTCGTGTCCCGGATCAGAACGCCTCCTTCTTGTCGACCTACACCACATCTGAAGGGTGGAGTTGGACGTATGGTTTTGATGCAGAATTGTCTTCATCGCGTTGACCATATGCAGAGCTCAACCATGACTTGCAGTGGAACATCACACTTTAAACCCCAATGGACAAAGGATGCCCTGTTACGGTCCCATTCGGCTGGCCATCCAAGTGAAATTTATTGCAGTACAACACAGCGTGACTGACCTCCTGTAATGCAAAGAAACAGGCTGGATATGCAGGAGCTGACAGGCCATGGGGTGAGATTTAGGGAAGGAAAATATATACAGCTTACGGAAATCTCTGATGGTCTCCTTGTTTCTAGGCTTCCTTACACTCAGTGGACTGTACCATCGCCTAGCAGCTGTTTTTCTAAGAGGGGGCACAGAAAAATATACCCATATACTCAACATAGCAAAAAGTGGTGAGATACTGCCCATGAAAAAGAGTTTTTCAAGTGAAAAGGGTTTACTTTGTACTTAGATTGTACTTCATGCGTATAGTTCTCTCGAACAGAAAGCAGCAGGATGTGATACTAAGGTATTTAGCAGCAGTTTGAGGGCACAGAGGTTGTGGGGCAGAAGGAGGGAGACACACTTAAGGTACTCTCTAAGTTTAATGGAAACACTTTAGTAAGTGTTACTTTCCTGGTACGGTCACCAAAACATGGGCAATTAAAAGGAAGGTCACGTTATTTCATCACACAGGCTCAGCACCAAGGTGACCCCGTGCATTTTAACTACCATTAGTATAAAGGCCCATTGCGTCTCGAGCATACAGCTAACTTTTATTAACACCAAGCAGAAAATAAAAAAATAAATAAAAATAAATGTGACTATACTCTTCGACAGGTGGAGATTTACTGAAGTGAAGTTTTTGGAAAGTAACATTATCTCTGCAGAAAACAACTCAAATGTACTGGACGGAGACAGCTAGGCCATCTAACCATCACCTGGTGCAGTATGGAAATAAGCAGTACTAAAGGATGTCGTTTGAGAACATGGCCCGTGTCAGTCAATAATCAGCACAGCACATGCAAAATAAACCATTGGTCCTTCTTTTCTCATGACTAAACCTTTCTCATGAAAACTAATATGCTAACCATCTACTTGGATTAGGACTTATGTTTCAATTTTTAATACAACAATAATACTATCTCCCCATACGGCAACCAATAAATGACTGTTTTAGGGCACTATGTTTTCATCTATAAGAAAGAGAACTTTGTATTATTTCTTATGTAATGACTGGCAGCTCAAGTCCTTAGCAGCCCTGTACAACACAACCGTTAATGATGATCTGCTTGATAACACTTGTTTACAGCTTAAATTTGAAATTGTGCACTCCAAATACCCACTAGTGTTAATATTCATCGGCACGCTTAATTGGTTTGATGTCGCTACACAAGTTCAGTCAGCGAGCTCGCAGAAGTCGCCACGGTGTTATTTCAAAGTCTTTATTATTGTGACAGGCAAGTCTTGTTCATTAAAGTTTCACATTCCATTTTCATTAGGATGAAACTCGTCCTGTAAACGAGCAGTTGCTGTGAAAGAATCAAACCCAGCGAGCGATCACAGGGGAGGTACGAAGTCTGTATTAATTATCAAGAATATGGTCTCGATCGAAGATGTTAATTGCAGTGATGGTTGCGTATGTAGGGAATTGCCAGGGATTTCATGCAGGGATAATAAAAATGAATTTTTAAACAAAGGGATCTTAAAATAATATCCAATCTACAGAGAATAACCACATCAAAGGCATGTCTCGGAGCTTTGAAATTTATCTTTGTGGTTCGAAATGTTAAAGATGATCCTCGTGATGTTTCAGCTCATTCAATTTTGTTGAAGGTTTTAAAAAAAAAAAAACAAAGCAATGGTTAATTAGCTGTTATTACAAGCCTATTCAACTTTCATTTGACTTTCAAATATTAGCATTTATATACAAACTGTGCCTCAGGCATAAGCAAATGAGCTTTCACATAAGCAATTTAATTGGCCTCCATTGTGCTTTTGTGTCGCCTTCGAAAATGCAGAGATGGTGATGTCTACCTCCACTGGAGAGATCCAGCGTAGTTCCCGCTGCTGATTTCAGGCAAAGGTTAATCTGTAGGTTCTGCCTTCACTTGGCCACAATCAATCTCATATAAATACCTAGTGTGACCTACAAGTGTAGCAGTGCGAAATCGCTAACGGGGTGTTTAGCTGATTTAAGTACAATGTTGCGTTCTGATTTGTTATGTCGTTTCTAACGGTGTAATGAAGCAACCTTTAATCTTAACGACAGTCCCCTGCAATTTAGCTCACTAGTGTTCAGCTGACATACTACTGGATACATTCTTCAGAAGCTGACCGTCCCACACCAGTATGGAATCTTGCTATGCCATTAGGCTGATATGTTTTGGGTTGACCTAAATAGCATCACTGCAGGTGCAAAATCAGGAGCACCCAGCTCATGTGAGCGCCACACGTACATTTGAACAATTCCTGTGTGTTCGTTTTAGAGGCGTTTAAGTGACATCTCGCTCCCCATTAATTAAAACAGTTTAAGACGGCTCCGCCCGCCTTCGCCGCCCCAGTCAAGGGTGATTTTACCAAACACTGCAGATCAAAAGCACCTGTGAAACATTGCAGACGTTCCAGGGCGTGTTCACTAATTATCTTCAAAGCATCACAGATTCTGCTCTTAATAGGGGCCAGTGAGATGGGGATTTCAGACAGGAAATCCATGCATCACAATGGTATTTATTTACTCATTTGGGGTTGAGGGGGAGGAGGAGAGACAGACTTTGAGAGACACTGAGCCATGAATTATACAGGAGAAATCGAAAACTTCTACCGAGTGTCGATACCGAGGCCTGCTAGCACACTTGGCTGTAAACTCCGCACAAACAGCTTCTTCATCATGATAAACCATTGCAATTGAATGATGGGTGGCCCTGCTGTTTTATACAGCAGCTATACAGCAGAAACCACCATATTCTCAATAAATTTAAAGACACCACATTAACATCCCTGCGCAAAATAACAAAGCCAGACTACCATAATCATGTTAACGTCTCAATGTACAGTAGTGGAAAAAAATGCACATACACTGTGTAATAGCAGGACTGAACATATTAAGCAGCTTACAAAATGCCAGATCATGTGAAGACAGTTGATTGTACTTAAAAAAGCACTTTTGAATCTACCATCTTCTTTCAAGCTTGGAGATCAACCTTTACTGGTTTATATCTATGTACAGTAGCACAAAGGCCATAGTCAAATAAAGGAAATAAAATACATTTTTTGCTTTCATGCACGCAGTGTGGTGCACATCTGTCCTAAATCCACTATATCTTCCCAGAGCTGCAACGCAGTGAGCTCGCTACCTTCAAACACTGGTCCCCATTTCACTTCCTTCCGAAAGCCTTTCATTGCACCTTTGTCAACAGCTCTGTGTGACTGCGATGCTGGCCAGCGAATTCCCCGACAGGGAACAGCGTTCGTCATTTTAAACACTTAACTCTAAACATTTATTCTGATTTCAAAGCCTCTCGTTTATAATATATGTTTACAACCTCCCTGCTCATTCTCTCATTTTATGGGAATTGTTCTGCGGCCCTCCCCAGAGGTGCTACCCCCTCCCCTGCTCCCAGTTACTTATGTATGCCATCTATTTCTGATGTGAATGAGACCTCGTTATGGAAGTTGGCTCCCCCATTCCGAACCCTCCTTTCTTCCTACGCCTAAAGTGAGAGCGTCTTCAGCAATGCGCTCTGCATATTAAAGGTCAGATGGCGGCTGGTGACACGTCTTGAGCTCCCCTTCCATGAAAGTCTTGTCACCTGGGTGTAATTATTTAATCCTCCTGTGTCTCGGAGGCCTTCCTCGCGGTGAAGCCCCCTTTTTGAGGAGCAACGGCTCTTCGGCGCTTTCATGTCGCTCCTCTTCATCTGAGAAGCGTGCCTTTGTTCCCCTCTCACTCACATTTTGAATTTCAGCTTCCGTGGGCCGTGTCTGCTAGCGATTTCTTGCCAAAATATCTCACATCTGAAGCATAAACAGATATCACTTTCTGTCTGTTGCTTTTTCAAACAGAAACAAGTTGTTGTCATGGAATGGAAAACAAACACCACCAACATTTATTTATCCCACCATCTTGTTCTTGAGACCAGGTGCTGGTTAAATCCCTGATGAATGGTACAACCCAAATCGAGGACCCTGACAACCTGTAAGAATCCATCTTCCATCAGTGCTTGTCCAGCACAGGGTTGACAGCTCACATGAACCTGGATCCTGAACCTAGGAGCCCAAGGTACAAGACAGGGTACACCCTGGATGGGATGTCAGTCCATCACACACTCACACACACAAGCACGTTCTCATGGCAATTCGCCAAAACATATTACTGAACTGTGGGAAGAAGCCAAAGCAGGAAGCCGAGACAAACACAACGGGAGAACATGAGAAGTACACCGAGACAGCGTAAAGGTGAGATCTGAACCTCCAAACCTGCTGCTTAGCCACACTGCCATCCTGCTTGAGTACCCATATATCCTGAAGAGCACATGTGACATGGGGAGAACATCCAAACTCCACAGACAGAGCTGGAAATAAGATTCAAATCCCTCACCCTGTAGATGCAAGCCTGCATACAGTACTTTCCACTAAGCTGCCCTTCTTGTAGAAATCAGCTTCAGAAAATCAACTTGCAATTGTGGCTTTTGGGGGGACTCTGTGAGAAGGACCTCCAAGGCCACCCGCCCCTGCCCCACCCCGCACAATGAACACCCTGTTGCTCCTGACACCACGAGAGCCTTTCCACGTAAATTATTTACATGTCAAAATCTTAAATTAAAAAAAAGAGAATCAAACAGAATATTGCACATCAAAGTCCCGCTTCCAAGAAGAAGTATTTTTAGAT
>JAODJW010000019.1:3920868-3945410 GCA_026777045.1 Hyperopisus bebe
GGGGGGGGGGGGGGGGGGGGGGGGGGGGGGGAGCAGGTACATGTCTCCGTCTCGCAGCGACAGCTGCGGCGTCTACGCGCGGCTTGACAGCAGACGAGCCATAAAGCAGAGCCCGCTAAACTCGACATGACTCCTGGCCTTTATAAGCAGATATCACACCAGAAACCGTACTTCGGCTTTTCCTGGAGAGGGTCTCCGATGGCTCACAGCTGAAGGTTCCCTGTCCATCTGCAGTCACCCACTGGCTCAACATATACACAAATGCGCACGAATTAGGCTGGGGGGGGGGGGTTCCTTTGATTCCCATTTTAATACAATTAACAGCCTTGAACATTCTAATCACCAACAATTAATAGAGAAAAATTGATGACAGATATCGTTTTTCTTTCGACAGGACTATATATATTTAATTTTAATTAACTACACACTATCTCTTGCAGACCTATATGCTATAAGTATCCACTGTTGTACTTATTTGGCATGATCTACAGGATGCGCATTAGAAAAAGAATTTCAGTGTCAACATGTCAGTAATTGATACTGACCCAAACACATCCAAAAAACTATCCAATTATTTTCACAATCACAGCATTGTTTTTCTCAAAACAAAGTTCTTCTTTTGATGTTGAACAATTATGCAGTTAATCTGACTGCTTAAGTCTATCCACAGACAGGTGGTGTAAGGTGAACAATAAAACATATATTTTTCTCCTTTTCTGTTTTAATACCCATGTGACTTTCCCATAAACACACTGTCTAGATGTATTTAAAAATGTCCATCCCATACCATAGTGACACCAGGGATCCACCGGCAAACAATCCACTCCGTGAATCACCTCAGAAAACACCAGCTGTGAAATAATTCACTGTCCGCCCCGGAGATCGCTATGGCTATCACCACCACTAATGGTTTTACCTGTTAGAGTTTCATTCATGTAACTGACATCTTGTACAGCACGGCTTGGCAGGCAGCGGTTCTTGGAAGGGAGCGTAGTTGACTTTGGTATCTTATCAGCCGGGTTCGGAGCAGTCCAGAAAATAAATCTGTAGCAATTACCATATGTTGTGATTGCGGTTTTGGAAGCAGACTATCGCATCTGTGGTATATTGGCATCTGGGGCATCCCCAAAATAACGATTTGTGCTTTCTGTACCTCACATGTTCCATAACCACATTTACTACACAGGTGCATGCAGATACACAACACCTCTCCTGTGAGATCTACATGAACCAAAGACAGAAACCATCCTCCAGACAAACCATCTTCCTGAATATAAAACTTTTCAACAAAAAAGAACCATAAAAAGAGTAACTACAGAATAATGCTTGCGTATTATTGGACCAAAATGTACAAGTCCAACTTTCACATGTTTAGTGCCAAAATTTTGTTTTCTTACATTTGTAACATCAGTACAGTGAGAGACATATTATCACGTTCTGGCAATTGGGGATCGATATTTAGTCAAAAATAACTGACAGGTTTATGTCTGGATGTTTCTGTGGAGTGATTAACAACCTTGCTTAAGAGCATGACAGCCCTATTGGGATTGGAACCAACAACCTATAGGATAGAAGTCTTTGTCTATAACTTAATTTTACCTGCTGGTGCATTATGTGGTCAACAGCTACCTTTATACAAGTGTATTATCTGGTATTCATCTGCACCCTCTCAGGATTTAGATGAGGACTCCACTGAGGGAACACCTGGCTTTACTTCCCCTAGGTCAGAGAGAGAGACAGAGAGAGGGGCCTTTGAGTACATTAAATGCTTCTATCGGCATCTTGATGTTATGCTCCCCTCTGTTCACCAGAAGACCACCCATTTTGGAAAGGAAAGCTTGCATTTGGCTTGGTCTCTTCCTGCTTCTGGGACTGATATCGTGGCAGCCTCAAACCCCAGACAACCCCAGAATTAAAAAAATAATAATAATTCTGATAGGTTTATCCACACGTCCCAATGCTTGTTATTTACTATTTCAGACATAAGATTATGATTAAGTAAGGGCGGATTACCAGACACACTCATAACTCATTAGATGCTAGCCTTTATTCCCCGAATAAGTAACAACTGCAATCCATTTAACCGATTACCTTACAGTGTCAAACATCGCCAGGCAAAGGAAAGTGATTCAGATTCCGCTCAACCATAAAAAAGGCAGCATATCTCCATTTAAAAGGGAAACGCTGTACAGAAAGGTGAAATGGGACAGTCTCCAGCATATGGGGATGGCCAAGTTGACATTAAAAAAAAAACACAAAGTAGATGTACTTACAACTATCAATTGCTGGCTAGCGAAGGAAACAGTAAAGTTTCTGTTGCATAGCAACACAACATATTGATTGTCCTGTTTTATGTATGCATAGCAAATGTAAACAGATGAATATTAAGGAATCTATTTATAAAAGACATTTTAAAGAAAATGTGCAAGCAATATAGTGTTTAATATATATGAGCTTATACACTCACACACACACAAACACACACACACACACACACACACACACACACATATATATATATATATATATATATATATATATATAAAGAGTAGTCGAGGTCATAAAGCCAACTAAAGCACTGGCACTTCTCAGTTGCACATGGTGCCCAGCGGTGACCTTTACCTGCATGTGACCTGGTTGAGGAATACAGCACATTTCATGGTTACTGCTTCGCCAACACAGTGTGTGCGTGTGTCACCCCAGAAACTCCAAACACGCATATTCACTATTCAGATTTTTTTTTCTGAAAGCACCACTGAATGCACTTGCACCCGAGATAATAAATAATGACTATTGAATTAAGACATTGTTAAAATAATACTGAGCAACAGATAAAGACCATTAACACAAAATCATTAGGTGAAAATAAAAATACCACTAATCTGAATACTTCTAAATACTTCTAGTACTACTACTGTTAATAATAATCCACCAATCTTCCACCTGTTTATACATTACTATTGTATCAGTATTATTATATATTATATATTATTATAACACTAATAATTATAATAATAATAATAATAATTAGCGACGTACTGTATAATAACAAGAGTTCTGAATCTGATTATTTGAAGTTCATCCTCAGTTAGTATACCAGCATTGCTTTCTAATTCTGAATTGTTATGACGCTACAGCCAGAAACAGGCAGAGCCGGACGGGTAAGCAGCTCCGCTTTCTTCCGGGCCCCACGTGACGTCCCCTAAGCGGGTATGAGTCAGGGGACCGATGCGCTTCACTTCCCTAATGTCCCCTGACAGCGGTAAGCGTCCGGGAGATGGCCGCACAGGAACCACGAGCCATGGGACAGAGTATCGCTTCTGTTATCCATTATTTATGGACCCCCCACACGCGACCACTGCACAAACAAATGTCGACGCGTTCAATAATGAAAACCGAACCTCTCCGTCGGCGAAAGGGGCGCGGCTTTTATCATATACTATAGCAACTAAAATGTGATTACAAGTTAAAGCAGTTACACTCTTGACACAGGTTTGCTAATTTAACAAATACCGATTAAAATAAGTCATATATTATTCATTGAAAACAGCATTAAAACATAATGTTAATTCTGATATATGACCAGTAGCAAAAAAAGTTTTGGTATGATATATGTTTAGTATACTAATTGTATATAATGGTACATTTGGTCTATTAACCCCATGCTATTAGGCGGATTTATCAACCAGACTTACTACTAAACTGAATGAAATATGAAACAAATAAAAATACGAATAGGAAAAAGCTGCAGTCGTACGTAAGACGTGTGACAGGAAACAAAACACATGAATTCTTCTAAGTAGTATACGTATGATTATAGGAGACTGTCAAGCGAGTCTTTTCAGCAGTAGAAAAGTTTCATTATTTAAAAAAGAAAAAAACATCTTAAACACTTTGACCACCGCCTAATGATTTAATTGCCAGGTTTCGGTTAATAAAGTATGTGTTTATGTTTATCTTGAAATGAGAGAGAAGAAGACGTCACATTACACACATAAATATAACCAGGATCTCATCCGAGATCTGCCATAAATTTTGACTAAAAGCTCGGATGGATAAAACCGCAGAGGTTGGGAAACAACTCAAAAGCTGATAGAAGAACACTTTCATGGTCCGAAGAAGTAAATGAACCCTTCTGTACGGCATAACACTGTCAGCACAATCTGCATCAAAAACACATGGCGCGCCGATGCCTTTGGTAAAGAAAAATTTAAACGAAAACGCCACAAGTGTGTGAAGCGACGGCAGTAATTTCGAAGGGACCTGGTGTGGTTTACTCAAAGCACAGGATCCTCGTGGTTTTACGCCAAATGAATTTAATGTTTGTCCTCTCCAGAGATCGATCCAAATTAAACAGTGCAGACTTAAAATATTCCTCGGCTTCCACTGAGACGACTCTCTTCACACCCGGCACACCGCGGCTGCATGAGTGTGTGCGTGGGCGTGTGCGCGCGGGGCATTCAAGGAAGACAAACATATAACAACACGCTGGGCCAGGATCACACAAGTTTAAATGTGAAGTGTTCTGAAATCATAATTTAAAGTACGGTAATTGGCGAATATTTAGTTGGAAACAAAAAGGCACACACGTGATGGAAAGGTATCTGCATAAGGGGGCTGAAGGAAAAAAGGTGATACTTTGCACATTTCAAAAAAAAAATAAAAAAAATCATTCAGCAGTTACGCTTCATTTTTAGCTTCATTTTCAGACACGCAATGAATAATATATTCTCAGCGTAATACATTTGATCTTTAAATGATTTTCAAGCACACAAAGCCTAATTAATTTAATGTAATGCGATTCAGTTTAAACACGCTTCCGAGAGAGAATAGGCAGATCACGTTCCAACATCCCCTCCTCTCTGCATTAAGCATCGACACTAGGAATATAAGGCAAAAAAGAGAGAGAAAAAACGAATAAGTCGAAGCTAGAGAGTGCTAATACGGCGGGAAGACTAATCTCATTTACACATGCATATTTTATTAGCGTATGGCTCGGGTGACGGCGACACGCTGCTTGCTGTTGTAGTGGATTGCTCGCTTTGACATTATCCCATTGTGCACAGTAGTTAGGCAATAATTAAATATCAGGTGCATAAGCGGCTCTTTAATTTGACATGTGTGCTCGAGGCAATAAACTCACGCGGTGCAATGGAGAAGCGTAATTGCAGAGGAATAAAATATCATATCGAGTGCGAGAGGATCATTGTATCAGGTACCCGGTGACAGCTCATTTGATCATTATGCCCGGGCTAAAGAGGTTGGCTAATTAGTTTCCATTAAAACTCACACTCTAATCAAGAGTCATTCTTGCATAAAGAATGTCGCTCGCTCCAGCTGAACGGACGGCGCGATTAACCCTTCGGTGCTCGAGCTGACCTCTCGAGGCGCCGCGTGCAGCCGAGGGCCGACTCTCGCGCCGATAGGGACGGGGGCTCGCGGGCTCCCCTTATTTGTTTGGTCAATTAGCGCCGGTAAGCCGCGCGTGGCTAGCGGCAGCATCTGCAGATGTTTTATGGGGGGCGAGTCTAACTGAGGCTGTGTGGCACCGAGGGGGCTAATTAGCATTTCTGAGCTCAGGCTGCAGTTGGCACACCTCTGTTGGAGATGGGTGGTGTCTGTGTGCGAGCGCGATTTGGCGCAGTTGTTTGATATCAGCAGCATTTATTCCTGACAATTTGAAGGAAAAGGCAAAATATAGCAATACATGGAATGAATATGAATTGAAGAGAAATCTACTAGGTAATACCAGTTAAAACACATTTTCTAATTAATTTTGAACTGTTATACTTCATTACTGTCTTATTTTATCAAGTATAAACATCAGGAATATGCTGTGTATCATACAAATGCACATTACAAATGCAGTGCAGTGAGTGAATGTTTGACCCTCGGTACGAATCCGATCTTCCTCCCACGCTGGAGAGCAGACACATTTCACTCGAAGTGTGAAAACAGCTACATCTTAATGTGGTTTAGTGCAGCGCACGACAACAGACGCACAGCAAAAGATTTGTGTGGCATTTTCTTCTGAGGTAATAGATGAATTTGATAGGGAGTAGGAAAAGTATCTTAAGAACTGTAGGCTGCTTCTCACCACGACACGTGAGAGAGGATCTGCTCGGCCGGGACTAACATTCAGTGCTGGCTGGCTGGCTTTCCGAATAATGCACCCGACACAATGGGAGCTTTGCTGTCACCGCTGGCTGCGTGCGAGCCATCCAACAGGTGGCCCTCACAGCCCTGCTTCCATTCTGCCTAACAAAAAGTGGCTCACCTCAGCTGATGTCTGTCTGAAAGCCAAGCCCGATCATTCTTTCTTACGCTGTGGCGAGGAAGGCTGACGTTCACGAGACCCTGCGATAACCGGGTCACAAGAAGAGTGTAAAGAGTGAGGCCTGGGCAGACGTGCCAGAGCGGCTGCTAAGTAACAGGTCTGCGGGGCATGAGGTTGACAGCGATGCTGTGTGACAGGATGGATGGACCTTGCAGCGGGGGGGTGATTCCCATTCCTGACAAATACTTCTTGCTTGGCTCAACACTCGTTGCGTGACGGCTGCCCGGCAAGATGGAGGGAGTCACCCCTTATTTCTGTTTTTGTTTCCTAATCTGCATTAAACTTCATGTGATGGGCCCCCAGCTCTGCCCTGCATGGTCGGCAGGTAGAAGTGGGGGGGGGGGCAAGACTGATACCTCACAATAATACGTATCCATAGGAGATAGAGGAATACTGGACTGAGCCCCACTTCTCACCACTGGATCAACAGAATTTGTGACCCCAAAATATTCCTACAGCAGGAATCTCCACATGCAGAGCGGAACACAAGCTGTCCTGGAGGACATGCGGACGTACCTGCTCTCTATGTTCCTCTAGACTAAAATGCCACCCCGGTTTCTCCTGGCCAATAAGCAAGACCAGCCATCCCATGGTAAGAGCACAGAGTCAGCGGGAAATGAAGAGGGTATAAATCAGGTGGTCCAGGGTGAAAGGAACAGTGGGAGAGAGCTCGCGGCGGACATGGCCTTGTGGAGATTCAAGCTGTGTGGTTCACAAAGTCTGTCATCTGCCACTCAGCACTCTCTACGCCCCCCTCCCCACCCCACCCCCATCAAGAGCAGAGTAGGAGAGACCCAAGGTCACCCCACCGCCAGTTTGGAATAATGGAACCAACATGCTGACATCAGCCAAACACCCCCCCCCCCCAAACTCTAAACTCAGCACTCTGTAAAATTCTCTCCTGGACATCGCTCCTCGCTCCATCTTGTATTTTACACCACATGCTTAAAAGACACTGCTGCAACAACAGAGGAATACTGCAATCGCAGTGAATGAACACATTTCACCGCCACTGACAATGCTCCGTCTTTCTATTGAACTTAATCTGCGGATGATAATTTATGGAGTGTGCTTTTAGGGGGGCTGGAAAACATTATCCGTCCATCTGTGACTCATTTCCTGCTTATTTCATTGAGTAATACGACATTATGTTGGGCGATCCAGCGGTTCCATCTTTCTGACAAACCGAGCGACATGAATTGGCTACGCAAACATTTTCTTTTATACTTCCAGCCCACTTAAAGCCACAGCATTGTATATATTAAGACCGCCCAAAGAATGTCATTAATAATGAAATACAGTGCATGCTATTTTCTTAATCTTGTTTCCTCCTTATAAATAAATGATCGTTTATTTCTTTGCAGCATCCCACAAAGGCCTTTGACACTTTTTTTGCACGTTTTAATTATTTCAAAATAAATGCCTGTCAGTTTTGCCCATTTACAGACCCAAGGTGCGGAAGAAGAGCAGGCTTTTCCTGGGCGCTGTGGGCAACGTGGGCGGTATGCAATGACCTGTGAAGGCTTAGCGGACAGTCAAGACTACCCCCGCTGATAAAACTGTCTAATATGATACTTGAGTACTCATACGTTCCCCCCCCCCATTAGTTGGGCAGATCCTTTACATGCATGCCCTCACTGCACACAAACGTTCTCTGGGGTCACTTCCGTCACTTAGTGATGACAGCAAACTTTGGATCTCACCGCGACCGCAGGGACGAGGCCTTCATGCAGCCAATTTCAGTCACGTGCATCCCCAGGTAGGAGTACGTGCTACGGTCATCTATTCAGGTTGATTCCTACCGTCAAGTGCGATGAGATGGCCATCACCCTTGCAGGCAGGGTCTGACTCAGGGAGTCTTTTCAGGATCTTGGACAAGGCTAGTTCACCCATCCTGTGCTGTATGAGGAGAGAACCATAGTAGTGTACTGTATAATGTCCACATCCTCTGAGTGCTACAGTAGGTCATTCACTCCCATGACTATTACATATGTCCTTCACTGATCCCTACAATTTCTCTATAATTTATAAGTTATGAAACTTCAGATAATGACCCCTTTAAATTTTTCATGTGCATTAAGGTAGGTGTTGTTACATATTCATGAACAATTGTGTTGGTTTCCTTAGTCATTTTTGTGCAGAACCCAGAGAAACTCGCTACTGTGCTTTCACAGAAAAACACATGCAGAGAACGTCAACCTGAAGACTCCCCTGACACTGACTTCCGAAATTCCAGATGTTATGGGGGGGGGGGGATATACCCTGAATGTGCAAAGACACTGGAATCCGAACACCATGCAACTATCATGTACAGCAGGAAGCAAGTTTTCCTCAAGCAAGCTGGTCAGTCCAGATCGAGGCTATTTAAAAAACCAAGCAAGCATTCAAACCTTTTTATAATGTAAAGTTAACTGATACTTGAAAAGTAAGCGCTTCTCAAGTGGCAGTGTGATATGGTTGATGGCTGAGTGTAGGGACGCCCTGACAGAGCGCCAGAGGTCTGAGTGCAGGCCTGGATCCAGGTGCTCCTCAGAAGCCATTGTTTGCACCTTGTGTGTTCTTGGAAGCCCCCTTGTGTGGCTTGGCATGGGCTGTGCACTGAGGCTGCGCTGACTGCAATAATCACGGTGCGATGACCTTCTCATTAGAGCCAGGGGGCTGTTGATCACCCCTCCCCCACAAGCACACACCCATACCCTTTCCTCCTAATGGATGCAGGCTACAGAGACAATCTTGGGATATCAAAGCAATTCTCTAAGATATTTATTAGAGTCAAAATTACCAAAACACACAGCAAAACCTTTGAATTACTGGCACTAATGTATGCGGAGCCAAATGAATGGCTCGTCTACCCCCCCTTGTATCTTAAATTTTTTATTACAAATTTCCAGGGCTTCAAAGTGCCTCGGCACAGTGACTCCCCTTTCTTATTGCCCGCGTGACAAAGAGCCGTCAAAAACTGTCCCCGTGTTTGTTACCGGTCCCCCCCCCCCGAACAGCTAAATGTCAAATAACTTTGTTTAAATAAAAACACAGCCAACTCGCTTGGTGTGGACTGAAAGAGCAGGGGGATAATGTGCCAGACGGTGCCTAAAAGGCCCTAATTAATGTAGCTCATTGATTTTGTTTTAGAGTGATGTATTCTATGAAAAAAATATGAATCTTGAAGGCACTCTCATTAAAATCATTAGCGGCTTGATGTTAGCCGAAAACATCTCATTCTTTGGTGTGCTCTAGCGCTTAAAAGCACATTCAAAGGTTCTCATTTAACATCACAAATATGGACTGTACTATGGGGCTTAGGGGCTGGGGGGGGGGGGTGGGGCTGCACCTCATCCATCAGGCAAGACGCAAACCTTCTGTCTTGAAACAGCATGAACAGGATGAAGGGAAGAGGAGCGCGAAGCACAGATCTATGTAACGAATGGACATTGTCCCAAGTAGTGAACAGGAAGTAGGCTCAAGCTTTCCCCACGACAAGCTACACTGTAATTCTTCAGTATCCGGGTGCATGTGCAACTTCTTTGGTCCAAGATGGTTGGGGATATCACAGTACTGTTTGGCTGGTGTGTTTTTTTTTGTTTGTTTGTTTTCTAAATTATTTTCTTTCCCTGCCATGTACTGGAACCATATTCAGGCTATAGGCCTGCAATGACCTTGCACTAAATTAGCAGTTGGAAGACGAATGGAAATTCCTTTTGTATTACCACTCTTTCTAGCCTAGACATCAGGCCAGGGTCCAGCTTTGAAATGTTGGGTGGCCCACAGAATTATCTAAGGGGGTGGGGGGCACTGGGGGTGGGCCTGCTACATAGTCATATTACTGAATATTATTGAACATTTCCCTTTATCTCTTGAAGTAAAACTTCTTTTGGAGAAATAATCTCTTTTGTTACTTCAGACACCATGATATAATGGGACCAAATTAATAATTCATTGTAATTCCATTCAATTAGCCTTAAATGACAAAGTAGTTTATTCAAATTATTAAACCTCCCTTTGCTTTTGGTCATGGGGAAATTTTGCCACAAAAATTGCTTCGATTGGTAATAATAAATTAGCAATTAGTATTAATATATCAGCATTAGTAATAAGACTAGTATGAGTTATTTAGTGATAAAATATTATTCATAAAAACAGAATAATTCTTTAAAAAGATTAAATGCATCAGAACTAGAAATGAATGAACTGCTCTAGCTGTTCTACCATGTTCAAGACAGAGAGAGGAGGGACTCTGGCTGTACTTGGTACTGATACTTGAATACTCATACGTACAAGGAGCCCTAACAGTCAGTATTGATTCCTGACACTGCTTTCTGCTTCCGCGTTTTGTCCATGCTCACCATTGTTCGCTCAAGGCAGCCACACTGTAGAAGCATCTCTGCACGGCCATCCGCGGTGCGCGGACCCAGTACCGGAGCATGTTATGTTTAGCGCTGGATGCGCCAGCTTCACAGTAAGAGGGTCTCTGTCAGTCTTGATGTGGCCAATTCTTCGTTTCAGGGACAGCATTCACAATTTGAGTCCTACTATGCATGTGTTCATTCTTACATAAACCACTGTCAACTTTATCTATAGTTTCTAAATATTAAGATTTAGAGGTGACATTGAGAGTGAAACCAAAAATAGTGCTTAAAAGAGACTGAAATCTGACATGAGCAGGGAGAACCGCATGCATCTCCCTGCATGGTGGCACCCACATTAGGAAAAACACCACTGCCACCAAAATAATTACATCATTAAGCCTTTGGCTGTTCCTTGTCTACAGGACCAATTACTGCTTAAGTTTTCCTTACCTGTTTGACAGCCGGCCAATTAAAGAATTAACCCCACATTGGCAAATTAGCACCAAGACTGAAACAGCATGGTAAGTAGGCAAAGGCCTGCCTTTTTAATTGCAAACAGACAAAAAAGAAGTCCTTAAATAATATGAAAACAATTTTCTTGGTCACAGATGTTGATCAGGGGCGATGAGTAGTGGCTCCATGGCAATGCTGGCTGTAATTGCTTGTGTACTATTTATGCATTTGTTTGTGTGTGCACCAGGGTTAGGGCCATTCTGGAATGCATTCATCAATTCCAGGTCAAATCAGGAAATGGAATTGGGGTTGGATTTTGAACAGAAAAGTATTGGGAACTGAACTGGAATTGAATTTGAATTTCAGGGAGATTTAAATTCCAACTCCAGTTTCATTTCCTGATTTGGATTGGAATTGACGAATGCATTCCAAAATGGCCCCAACCCTGGTGTGCACGTGTGTCTGTCCCAGCGAGTGACCGGAGGATGGCATCCCATAAAAAAAAAAACATGCAAAATAAAGGTAAAGTTTCCCTCACAGTTGGAAGAGTAATGCAAGACATAACAAGCACAACGGAGATAAAACTCGATTTGCTGCGCTCCAGTCGTTAAACTCGCAAGAGCGGTCGCAGTTCCGGCTGCCACACCTGTACAGCTCAAGCCTATATGAAGTGCTGTATAAATTAATCACAGGCAGTCTTATGCACTTCGATGCAATTTGTGATGCACATTAACGAGGGGCGGCAGCTGTATCTAAAAGGCAGAATGATCACTTACGATTTAAATAAAAATCAGAGCGCAATAACAAAAAACATTTGCATGACGCTCCCCCCCTCCACCCAGCCCCTCCGCCCTTTGATTCCCGCTGTTCTATCAAAGGAGGGTGCGTATGAAAGGACCAAATTATCTGCGGATGGGAGAAACACTGCCGCTCTGTGTCACCCCCAGCATTGTGATGCACGAGCCCCCGCTTAATGCCGAGTGAAGGTATGCAGCCCACCAAGTGCCTTTTCACTTAGCTTCCTTTCAATATGAATGACTTATCAGTTCCTTTGTCTGCTTATTTTGTCTATGAAGCAGCACTAAATGCAGGGTCGGGGGGTTAGAGAGTCAGATAACATGTACCCCCCTACGACACACTTATGCAAAATGCTCTGTAAGCTCCGCACCAGGCACGTTCCAGAGAGGCCCCTTTTTTCACCAGTAGCTCATCTTTGACCCAGAGGTCGGGAAACAGCAAGCTTCAGAGCCATATTCATAAACATTTACCTGACCTTACATTCCACTCGTTACAATTTGTGCAAAAAGACTGTGTTAATAGTGGTGGATTTCTTTATTCATTACTATGGATAATGACATTTCTCTGTTGTCAAAAGCCTGCTGGCACATCAGTACAGAGGACAGCCTGTTTAATAAGATGCGAGCCCACAAACAGGCCAAGTATATGTGGGCATAATGCAGCGGGCGTCACACATAGCAGGGTGCCCTGAGCCTTCCTGCCTTCCTAAATCAAACCCACATTTCCCAAGGCCAGTCAGGGAGTGAGTCAGCTTAATTATAGTGTATAACTGACACAGGTCACCTGCCATACATCAGAGTGACCTGTAGAGGGCATACAGGAGCACTGCAACTGGCCCTGTTTTATCGATGGTACTGCTCTATACAAACACCGCTGTCCCCAAGCATGGCGACGACCAGCTTGTGGCTGCATGCTAAGGTCTAAATGAATGACGCCGACTTATAATTTGTTGCCAGGAAACGTGGAGACGGTTAAAATGCAATCGCTGAAATATGAATTTCATGAAACTATGAAAAATCAATTACTTTCCACCACCTGTAATTAAGTCTTTATCTTTTTTTGTTACAGACTATATAGGTCTGTTACAATGACAGGGAGTGACAGGCAGTCCGGAAATTCAGGTTAATCCATGAGCAGGACACAGCCCCGCCCATAACCCCGCCCATAACCCCGCCCCTAAGCTTCCAGGACCACCAATCCTCATCAATCCCTTGTGAATCCTCACAATACCCAGCACTGCCTGCCAGGCTGCCGCAGGAATCAGTTGTTAAAGGCAACAGTCCGACATCATGTCATGAGCCTCCCAGCAGGCCTCAACGTCAGCCTCGTGTCCCGCTCCACGTGACAGATGGACACCAGCGATGTGACGTGAGAGTGCGCCGGGGAGGGGCAGGGCTGGCAGCAAAGCTTCAGGGCTTTATTGTAAGTCCATTATACCTCTTCAGTTTGGAAATTATAAATGACAACTGGTCCCCCGATGTAAAGCCGAGTATTATCTTGTTGAGTCAAAAAAGGTGGCTGAATCACATTTTATCAAGTGTGTCCTGCTGGTTTTGACATATTTAATGTATAATTTAGCTTAAGTGCATGATTAAGGGCAAGCTGCCTGGCCTTTCAAGAGGTTTTCACAGAGCGAGCTCTTCAACGAGCCACAGCACGGAGCCGGGGTCCCACGCCTTCCTCATTCTGTGCGGCTGTGGCCACTAGGTGGCCTTTGTTCTGGAGGAGGGCAGTTTCAGGGTCACCCTGGGCCAAAGCCAGCAAAACACCCCAAACGGCTTCTTTGAATATTCATCCACTGAGTGTCAATAATTAAGTGTTCATTATGTGAACTCTGTAAAGTAGGAGGCCGCGTTACCGCCGAGACTCATCCCCGCTAAAACAGCCCCTTCTCCCTTTGTCTGCAAAAGAAGGGAAAAACTTTTTTCCACATCAAAGATTCATAGCACAGTCCTTCCAAATTTTGGAAACAAAGTTGTGGTTTTGTTGTCTTAACAAAACAAGAAATGAAAAATGGCCTTGGGGAGAATCACTAGTTTACACAAGTGATTTCTTTCCAGACCCAAAGTAAAATACAACAATTACACTGAAAAGAACATCTGTGTGTGTGTGTGTGTGTGTATTTATATATGCATACACATATTTCATTTTTGCCATAAAACTCCCTTTTCGTATACAGTCCAATGAAGTGTGCATTTAATACTCACTGTTTGTTTAGGAATGTCACACCCATTCTCCTAAAACAGAACAGAGAATAACCCACAGTACATCTGCTAAACAAGCACAGAATGTCACTTTCAGACAAAAGGCCAAATGTTTGCTGTTTAGAAACAGACAATGATTTTCAGCTGGACAGCACTGGGAGGCATGGAGGGCCAACAAAGCGGTAAATAACGCCCTGCATGCCGCACGCCTTGCAGCTGTCCTCTGAGTGAACGCGCAGCACCGCGGCCCTGTCTCCCTCCTGGCTTCAGAAATTAGGATAGGCACTTTGGAAGGCTTTTAGCATTACCAGGGGAACTTTGGCAGGCAGAGGGAGCACAGCAAGGGAGGGCGCTTGGGTTTAAAGCTCTCGTTCACTACGCAGCTCCTCCCATTAGGATCTGGCATATTTTATACGGTTTGTTTATTAACCTACTAAAGATCATAACCATCTCCTCCTTCTAAATGTCATGGGTAGTGTTGCCAGAAAGCACAGGGCTAGTAGATTAGGCACGTGTCAGCCCTCTGTGAGAGAGACTGAGAATTTCAGGTTGGCTAACATGCTATGCTGAGCAGACGGTACAGCTGTTGGTAGTACCCACGGGCAAGGTGTCTCTTTCAGATGTGGAAACTGTCATGAAACGGACCTGAAACTTACCCCCCCCCCCCCCACACACACACACACAAGGAAATACTGAACGTCACACCCACTGCAAGATAGACATCTCAGCACCATCTATTTACATTTAGCAGATGCTTTTGTCCAAAGAGACGTACAAGTGAGGCAAATAGCTCATTACAAGCATGCATGCTGTCAAGGAATCAGCTAAGTATAAATGCTGATATTCGTGCACTCACAATATTAAAATCCTAGTTCTCCAAGATTATGCTATGGCCAGTACATGAACTGTGTGTAAGAAAGCCTGCCAGGTCCACAATCTCCACAGGCAGGTAGCTCTCCTGGACCTGGGGGAGTGTTAATTTGATAAGGCAACATGCTTTCTTTGTGATTTGTACAAGTACATTGAAATTACTATGCCAGGGACATGCAGACAATTCATTACATACTGGACACAACAAAATAATATGATACAGACACAGATCAGCATAGGACACTAGTATGAATGTATAGCATACATGTATATGTGTAATATAGAAGCTCTAAATTTACTAAAGTATGCTGTGGATGGCAGTGCAAAATGGAAGGGGATGCCATACTGGTGACCGATGACACTTTTGCGAAACTTGGGGGCCCGAAACGTGACAGCAGACCAAAATGGCGCTGAGTGTCTGCAGCTGCGTGATTGACAAAACGAGAGCAGCTGCTTCGACGTCCATCTTTATTTAATGCATATCACTTAAAAGCATATGCAAAATTAAGATCAACCCCAAGAAACACTTTTTATGTGGTATTTAAAGAATGATATGCATAATATATTATGAATGAATATTTATGACTCAGTAATTCTTGTCGAAAACTGCCACTGAAAGCTTCAGCTCAAAAGATATCTGCTAAGAGTTAAGAAATTGAAAACAAGAAAGTAGCAACAGACTCTGAGCTTTCTGCATAGGGGAGAAAAAAAAGTTTTGACATATAAAATTCATCTCAAGGGCAAATTTTTTTATGGTGAAAAATACACAGATAAACACGACTCCATACAAATCTGTATCAACACTTCCCAACCCCCCCCCATTTATATGTATGTGAAGAATCCATAAACATTTTAATCGAGTTGAGTTGTACAAGATATTTTTTTAAAACCCAACAAACAGCAGAGTTGCTGCACACCTCCAGGTTTTGGGGTTTAAACCCCACCTCTGCTGTGTGCGTGTGTGCATGTCAAATTTGCATGTTCTCTCTGTCACCTGGGTTTCCTCTTGCAGTCCAAATATATGCAGTTAGGCTAAGGTGTATAAGAATTATGTACCCACCCATATTGTTACCCCATGAAATCAAGTCACTTTGTATATTATATACAGATATACACACTTGAGCATGCATCATAATATAGATAACACATAACGAAATATATATATTGCTCGACCCAACAACAGTTATTAACAGTCATTTCTAATATTTATGATAATTTAATTGTATTATTATTGTCAGCAATTCTCATTATTATTTTTTGTATTAATAATAACAATATGAATAATAATAAAACTATTAATTATATGCTTTAAGTGATAACAGAACAAAGCAAGACTTTATGTCGTTTATTTACTTGCTCTATAATTTATTGTATAGTATTCTATCAAACAATATCTAATGAGGTATCAACTATATTTCATTTGGCAAACAAATTTTGGCTAAACTGCCAACTCACATGAAATAAATGTTTTGAAGGATACAGCTATATTCAGTGATGTCTCTGTTCACCAAGCCTCCCGATTAGTCTGTTTCCCCTCGTAGGGTTGACAGGTTCTTGACTGTTCTTGCCTCCTTCTCTAACCCGCGTTAGCATAATTCAATTATACATGAGATAGCGTACATAATTACAGCCCCCTGGAAGCAGCCTTCAGAAAGACCGGGCTCTAAATGAAGAATGTCAACAATGCCAGCGTTTCAGATGCTACCATTACATTTGGACACGTTCTGACACAATTCAGGGGAATTATGATGGACTACTGGAATCCTCTAATTAACGTAAACACAAAATATTTCATTGGAGATGTACCGCGTGTATATTTGTATTTAAATGCAACATATCGAGTAAGGAAGCATTCACTGGGCTGGGGAGTAGATTTAAAACATACAGATTTCTTTTTTTTATAGGACTAGGAATAAGGTTAAGAGATAAAGCAAATCTGTTTATTTTATTAGCTAGGCTCTCCTGGGGGAGATGGAGTCCATGAACTGTCAAGACCCATTAAACATGTAATTCTGCTTGGAAGAAAACTTTGTGCGCAGATAGTCTCCATACAGTGTTATTAAAAAGATGAGCGCGGCTGAAGAAAATAAATAAATTAAAAAATAGTGATTAAATTTTAAGCAGCCGACGGGCCGATATTTTGCCCGTGGCGTATTTGTCAGTTTCAAAGGGTGTTTTTATTAATTTTGTATTTTGCATTTTGTTAGTGGAAAGAGCCCAGTCCTGTGGGAGCGCCAGGAGCGATAGCCAGCAGGCCTGTAGCAGGCACGGGAGCGCCACTGAGCATGTCAAGCAGCTCTGCAATACCGAGGGGCTCAAATTAGCGCCGCATCGCCGCTCCGCTGCCGCCCACCCCATGCAGGCGGCACCTGCGTCAGCCAGTATCCGCCCGCCAAACCTTACTGTACCTAATCCATCTTCCTTACTCCTAACGATTTCAAAAAAGGAAATGTGTGATATCTGTTCTGTGTTTCATCAAGGTGTGACTGCAAACTGTACCACCATGTGATAAATCAACAGTAACAGCAAAAATAAAAAGTGTGGCGCAAGATAGAGGATAATTGTAAACTCAAAAAAGGGAAAAGGAGCTAATAGGCAAAAAGATAATAAGATTAAATAGTTGGGTGTGAAAAACTCACTCCCTGGTGCTCCTCTCATGATGCCCAGTGAGCAGACAGCCCTGCACCCCCTGAGCCGCTGTCCTCAACCTCCAGGGCTATCTCTGCAAATCATCAGTGGCCCAGGCTTGTGGAAGAAAACCCATCTTGACCAGTTACATGAATTATTAAGCATACAGTGGGCCTGTACTGAAAGAGAGCTGAGAATCCCTTCAGCTTCAATCTGAGTGTAAAGACGCATTTGCTTGGGGGGTGGGCGCTAACAGCCGCCTCATGAAGACGTCACCGGAGCTTCGCCTCGCGGGAGATGAGAGCCAGGGCATTCTACAGTGTCATGACTGCTGTGTGTACCATTTTATTTTAACCACTCAGTATTACATCCCTGCGCAAACTGTGAAGTACATCTGAGAAACACAGAAAAAATATGAGAGTAATATGTGTAAAACGTATAAAATTATAAAAAGTATACGAGTGTATAGAAAAAGTATAAAAACGATCGCATGAAGATAAAGATTTTTTATTGTTTACCTAGGAATAGCAGAGAAATAAATTAAAATATAAAACACATAGACAATTCATCGCTACTATTGAAATACATCTTAGAGTGATATTACCACAAACTAACAGTAAGTCCGTAATCATCCTTATCATTGTGCTCAATGCTCAAGATATTACTATATATATATATATATATATATATAAAACTAATCTCTGCTAACAATGCTGAGGATAAGGCAAGATGGAAATAAAATAAAAATGTGAAAACCATAAGGATAAGAAGACACTGTTCACCAACTGTTCACGCAGACACAGAGTATTACCTAACAGGAAAAGAACAGAAGCATTTTTAAGCAGGCACATTTCGCAAGTGAAGAGGCATTACAGCACTGGTCTCATAACGAGCAAACACAGACAGAAGTCAGGAGGCCCTGAAGCCACGCCGGGGGGTGGGGGGGGGGAGTCAGCAATGCAGTGGCGTGAGAAAGTGAGGTGTGATTGGCGGGCGTCTGCTTGGCAAACGCTGCCACAGACAGGCTAAATTCAGAATGAAGGAGAAGCAGAGTCGTAAACCCCTACGGGACAGAACTGAAGCATTAAGGGGAGGTAAGGGGTCAGTGCCCACATATGGAGGGTCTCAGGCTCGAATCCTGTGGCCAGCAGAGTAATCATATCACTGCTGGGCCGTTGAGCAAGGCCCTTAACCCCAACTGTCTCCAGGGCCGTTGGATGCTGACTGACCCCGTGACCACAAGCTTTCCTCACTTACATACATCGGTTTGCACAAAAGCGTCTGCTACATAAATAAATGCATGAATGTGAATAATAGGTCATATTTGGAATGGAAGTATATAAAATGAGAATGACAAGGGCTCTCGCCATACAGACTGTATAAAAGAGTTAATGGGGAAAAACAACACCCCCCCCCGCCCCGTGATACTGTGGATTTCACAAATTCCAGTCAGACTGCTTCAAACAGTATCAAGCGCTAGGCAAAAAAGTACGCCCTCAGGCCATAATTTGCCAAAGCTTTACCTGCATCCAGTCGTGAAGGGACGGGACTCTGAAGACAAAAGTGAACGACCCTCACTAGTGTGTCCATGTGGTGCCTGCAGGTCACCTCTTATTAGAAGCCGTGCCCTCTGGTCATATGCTGCCACTCAATGTGTACCAGGCCACAGTCAGAGCAGAGGAGGTAAGACAAGGCTGAGCTTCCTGTTGGTGGCCTGCAGGGGGCACAGTGTGTCCTGTTTCCATGAAGGGGGACAGCTGGTTCCCTCGTCTCACAGGACCAGAAATTCCACTGCAGCAATATTAGTGCATGACTTCATTCACGCACGCACGCGCACACACTCACTCACTCACACACACACACACACTTTTTTCCTTGTGCAGTATTTTAGCTTGCTTCGTGTGCTCTTGTTCACTGTAATTCTCGATCTGACAGCAGTTCATTATTTCTCAGACATGGACTTAATACTGCACATAAAATTGTGTGAAATACTAACATTTACATTAACAGCTGCAGCTAACAGAAATTATCCTTCGATCCATTTTCCAACTGCTTATCCTTGTCATGGGTTAAATTATAGTAAAGTATACGAATTTTAAAAACATTAAAACTTGATCGCAACAAATAATTCTGAGTGTTGAAGGATTAGTTTGGCAGGTTTGGAGCCATGCGTATGACGATGATGCACATTATGCGGGTTTCATCCCTGCCCTCCAAAGAAGCCTGCAATTAAAGGAGTGACGACCCAGCAACTTTGCGACTAGAAGGTAGCAGCAGTGCTTTCTGCACCTGCAAAATCGATTTTCATCACGGGCGCTGGAGTGAGCAGAGCGGGCAACTCTGAGAGGGCGCAGAAAACGCCCAATCTGGCAGCGGCATGGCCGCAGTGTGTGTCAGGATCACATTCCCCTTATTTATGTATTGACTGCCGGCAGGTCTGACAGATCGAGGAAGCGACAGGCACTCCGCTTAACCTGGCATGCGAAGGGGCCACGCTTTGTTTGCTGGAGTCGATGCTGAATAAATCTCAGTATGACACGCTAGATCACACGTACGCGACGCAGTTGACTGCCGAGAGCGTGGCGGAGCGTGTTTGCCTTCAGGGGAGAAAAGGCGAGCGTATGCTCCTTTCTTCCACCTTAAAAGACAGTGTGGTTTGCGTCTCACTGAAGAGCACGGGCTCTGTACAGATGGAGCTCACTGAATGGCTCGAGTGCCTCAGGCTACTGCGTCGAGCGGTAATTGGGGGGTTCGTACATCCCAGGACGTGCCCCGCTGGTGAACTGGGGTGACGGATCGCACGAGAAGCTCGCCGGCGACTTGTTTTCATAGCGTTAATATTGGTGTCCTCACCTGAGCGCAGCTCGCACATGCCCAGCGTGTGCCCAGCGGGCGCCCCAGCAAGGTGAGGCCTCACACCATCGAGGCGACGCGTTGGCTCAACAAGGAGATCCCCGTGTGAAGGGGCTTGGAGGGCTTCAAAACACCGACGCAGACAACCAGGGCCCTCTGTGGGTCGGTTCATCACGTATAACGTCGGCCTCATTAGAAACGTTATGTGGGATTAATTTAAGCACATGTGGGGTCCCTGGAGGGCTCTCGTGTGTGTGAGTGCTTTTCCGGCCTGATAAATATGACATAATACTCGTCCCTCCAAGGGTGCGACACATTGCAGGAAAGCAGGGACAGCACTGATTTTATGGATAAGCCATTTGCAACAGGGACAATTTCACCATCAGATGAGCCTGGCCCAGTAGCCTGCTGCAGTCCGGCACACACAGTCTGCTGGTGAGGTTTCCCCGATCACCCCATCCCATGCCACTTTGGCTGAGCAGAAGCTTCAGCCGGCCCTGTCATTATCCTGGAGGTGAAGCAGGACAGCCTTCCAAGCTCTGCGGTGGTGTGCACTCACACTAATACATTTGGCATTTTATGATTTTCTGCTACCCCATGGCAAATAAGAGAAGAAACCCTTTGCACTTTCAAATCACCGTTTTTGCTGTCAGACCATTAGTATTTTTAAAAGGAATTAACGAGAATATAGACATTTGACAGAATTTACCACTCAGTAATCGTGCTATTTAAAATAATATGGTAGTTTACAAGGATATTTTTTCAGTTCATATTCATCAGCTTAAAACGCATAAAATGTATATTATTTAAAAATAAAATGACATTAAGATTTAATTAAAATTACACATGATGATTACATTTCAAGGTGGCAAATTATCTTATACCTGTGGAGGGAGAAACAGATTAGCAAAAGTCCCTTAACAGTGTTTAAATATTGCAATATTTTCTACTCTAGTTATAAAACTGAGGATCACAGCACTCTCTCGGATTACACTGCTCATTTTCCTTTATGTGAGTCAAACCCAAATCACATGCTTCTTCACAAACTTCTCAAAGAGTTGTAGATCTATTTGACATGTATGCTTTAGTAGTTGGAGCAGGCTAAAGATAGCAAGTTTCTATGGTAACGCAGTTGATTGGTTACCTGTGATACGTGACCAGCTGATCTGTCTTAGTGTTGTCATTTACAGCTGCCCCTAGATGGGGGCTATGCACAGCGTAACTGTCGCAGTTTTCAATTAAACCGAGAAGCGATCTGCCACCATCTGATTGTTTGGACAGAATGAGGCTCTATTTACCCAATCAGTGTCTTTCATTTCTCATAGATAAGTTGTGGTCCTGGAAAATAACCATAACCTTCTTGATTAGCTAAGAGCTCAAGAGATGACAGAAATATTTATAGATCATAGCTGTCATTGTAAATAGGACTCTGCCATGAATTTATATTAGGAGAAGACAGCCAGACAGTTAATTGAATAAATAATTTTGTGTTCACTGTAAAAATAGCCATGCAGCTAGTTAGGCACAGTATTCTGTTACTATTTAAACACAACTTAAACCTTGAGTAAGTGTAGTGGCATCCCTTAATCCCAAGAGTTAAAAATGTACTTTAACCTCCAATGGGATTAAAACTGTAACTTTGATGTTGCCTAAGGCTTTGCTTACTGTACATTTACAGATGTAGACATCCCTAGTACTCAGGACAAAATCTGCTGATGTGCTACAGGTGCTTATAGGTGGAAAACACAGGAGAGGTGCTCATAGCAACCGCATCAGAACAGAGCTTCAACAGCCAACAGAGAGGTGCCTACCCATCTGGACCACAAGCTTAGCGCCAGGCTAACAGCCTATGACTGAACCCGCCAGCTAGTCTGTTAGCCACATCACAACAGCTACTGCTGGTTTAAAAAAAGACAAAAAAAAAAAACAAAAACAAAACACAATCATTGGACGACTGGCTGGCACCCAAATCAAAAATCAGTGGAGGCAATTAAGATGAAGCCCAGTAAATCATTATAAATGAATAAAGAAGGTATCAATGAATCATTAATGAGAAATTGCCTGTTGAACTAATAAGAAATGGCTGAGAGATGAGGGGGTATCCCATGATCAAATCCTGGCATGGCCTCCTTATGACTCTGAGAACTGGAGGTTTCTACAACCAAACCCGGGTGAGTCACCTGTCAGTCAGATAAGGACAGGGCAGCATGGGGATTCCTGAAGGTGCAAGGAATTCCCTATATGACCTGTGATATTCATGCATCTTATAGAAAAAGAAGATGCGAGACTCCCTTGACCAATAAAAGACAAACCCACCTATTTATTTCAATAATCAAAGTGGCCTGAAATTGACTGTTTATGCATGCTGCTGGCAACTGACTTTCCAAGCAGTTCCCATTATCAACATGTAGCAAAACAGAGCATATTAATCCATTTGTGTATATGTGCACGGGCATGTTCGAATATGCCAGAGCCTCCCAATATCACTTCATAAGTGTCCCTCCATTCGTTTATAACAGGACATTTTTATTCATATCTGCCTTTTCCATTCAGTGCTCTCATTTGGTCATCTACTGCCATAAATTTTCAACAGTAAAGCGAAAAAAGGCGATTAATCGCTTTCACTGCTATGATTCTCCATCCTGTCATTTTCTTCCATAAATGCAGTTACATTTCTCAGCCTAATATTGTTTGTTTTAGATCTTCTTCAAATGGTTATAATTTATCTGATAATTTTGCTGTTTACTTTTCTTTCTCCTGCTTATCTGATTCAATTTTATAATATTTTTAAATTAATATTTTTATACACCATTTAATTTCACAAAGTACATTTTTGTTGTCTTTTAGAGTTGTCTCTTAGGAGCAATATGTTAAATAAACTGAGTTAATTGACTGAAGTTTCTTTTTTGGTGTGCATTTTTCTATATAGTTTTCATTCATATTTTCTCACAGAGACGGAAACGACCAACTTATTTTTTTCCATGCCTGTCAACTGAATTGCTGTGAAAATAAGGCCCCCAGAGGAATCAAGCACAATCAGGAACTTGAATAAAGAGACTCATTACTACACTAACGAGCTAATGAAGATAACATGCAGAATTTCATTTCGAACTTGACAAATTCTGATCAAAACATCTCACACACCGGGCGCTTAGTGACAGGTCCGGTTATCGAGAACCGCTAACGGTGACAACGGCGTATGCGGTCGCAGACGGCCCAACAGCGGTGATGTGGTTGCAGGTTGTCGAATGAAAACAGCATGTAAAATAAACAAGGTGTGGGACAAGTATTATTCAATGGAAATATCAATGCCCCCCACACTCCTCATGCCAGCACAAAGTAGGCTGTGTAAAGGCAAGGCCTCTCTTTGAAAACGGGGGGGGGGGGGCTGCCCCTCCTCAGAGTTAATCACCATTAAAAGGCCACCACAGAACTGTGCTCCAATTACCACAGGCACACACCGCTTACTGCCATCTCTCCTGAAAACAAGGAGCGCTTTCAGCATCGTGTGTAGAGGTGCAGAACCCGACCGCCCCTCCCTCACTCACAGGTCCGGGGGGATTCACCGGCAAATTGTTTCTGAGGCTCCCCCATCAACAATACATTTGTCTGCCTATATCCCTGAACCCCCAGTGTGCACCCCCTCCTAAAAGCCGGCTGTTGACAGCTTTGAGCTAGGTACTGTCATTTCCATAATTTGACCAGTCAAATTTACATTTATTTATTTGTTACTATGTTTTGTTACTATGTAATTCTCCAGATACGTAAGCTAGAACTAAATGCAATAATCGGAAGAGTGAAAAATACAAACTTTATGGCAATTATACTTAATTTAGATTAGTTTATAGCTAATGTAACCCATGGTTTAATTGCCAATTTCACCTCTTCCAGATTAATAATATTTCAGAACTGTCCAAAATGTGTAATTGACTGTTCCTACTAGTAATGGCCTTAACATGCTCCAAGCCAAATCCTTAAACACTCGAAATGTTCGTAATTTTCTGAACAGTGTGACTGAACTGTCGTGCGCTCACAATCAAGGACTCACACTCG
>JAODJW010000019.1:3952543-3980513 GCA_026777045.1 Hyperopisus bebe
GGGGGGGGGGGGGGGGGGGGGGGGGGGTAAGACATACAGAGCTGAACCGTGACCCCAGCTGGTGAGTGGAGAGGCACATAATGGCTACGACTTTGCCACGGTCCCGCTGCCTGGTGCTTGGGCCGAGGAAGCTGAAAAGCAGGACGACGCGGCGAGAAGAAGCTCTGGGGAAACAAAGAGGGAGGGCCAGAGAAAGGCGAATATTCATGTCATTACACAGGCCTTTTCACGGCGAGGGAAAGAACGCACGCGGCATCCGTTAGCAGCGCCTCCAAAAGATGCCAGACAATGGTAATCACGGAGATGGCAGGCACGGCGGCGGTGCTGAATGGACGGGCTGAACTCCGGCGTCGAGTGCCTCGCCACACAATGCTGCCTCGCCGCTTGCCAGGTCCGGCTTCCATCACTGGCTCCGCCCCTTTCCTGCACACATTGAATGTGAATCGCGGCCGACAGCCACACGCGCCTGCTTTCCTGTCGGTCCAGGAAGCGTTTAACCCGGTTACTTAAATACGCGTGGCAGTACATTTCCAGTAATTTCCGATGTACCCCCCGAGAGCTGCCAATCACTTCGTCCTCCTAATTACTATTCTTCTGCACATTCAGGGTGATAACCCACGACTCAGACGGCCTGCTCAACGACGTGCTTTAGTGTTACCTTCCTTGATTTTCTACAAAATGCTGATCCTGGTAGCTGCAGTATCGAATTAAAAAAAGTTACACAGTAAAATAAAGCACACATGCAATTAAGCATCTTGCAAATCTATATACAGTAGCTAAACCTCAAATCCTAAGTAATCACGAACAGTAAAATTTAACTGGGGATTACCTCCTGATATTTTACGTGGTTGGCCTCCCTATAAAGTATTTGGGCACACCTCCCAAATCTCACTGGCAAATATAGCCTGCAGTATTGAGTCGCTCAATTCTGCAGTCGCGCAATGTTTACAGCAAAAGAAAATTGCTGCTTGAAACTATTTATCCTTTGTAGGTCGCAAACAAAGATCAGGAACAGAACTTCAGCAATAGTTAAGACAATACCAGAAAGTATAGTGTTCAAACTCATAGGGGTGAGGCATGTGTCGCTCAGGATATTTTGTAAATTTAAGAGACCATAGGCCAGCGGTGGCCAATCTTACCCGCAAAGGGCCGGTGTGTATGCAGGTCTTTGGGATAACCTGTAGGTCAGCTGTTCAAACCCAGGTGTGAGGACTCTTCAGCCAATCAGTCTTCTAATTAGTAATACAATTAGGGAGCTGCAGCGAAAACCTGCATACACACCGGCCCTTTGCAGATAAGATTGGCTACCCCCGCCGTAGGCGATACACATCCGGGCAGCAGTGCTCCAAGACCGTAACCCCTTCTCTTTTATGGTATCCCAAGGAAAACGAGGCTGTCCCTCCGCTGAAAAAAAACACTGTGCATGACTCTCTCTGGGTACTAAATGTGTGCCTGTGTGCACCCCCTCAATGCTGATACATTTTTAAAAGAAGGGGGGAAAAAAGAAGGGAACCCTACATTTTCTTGAACGTTACTCCCCTGACCAACCCAGAAGATTTCCAGAAAAATGATGAGTGTGGATTTTCTGCACAGATCAGAAAGTGCAGTGTAAGCGTGTTAGACCAGTTGAGACTGGAACCCTGCTGTAGGCCAAGTGAGCCACTGAGATTGCCCAGGACCCCAATGCTAGGAACTGATACAGCCACACTTTTGACATGAATAATACTATTCACAGTATTATTGCTAAAACTAATAATATTTATCATCATCATCATCATCATCATGACCACAACAGGAAAATGTAAAGTACAAAGAGTCTGAATCCTTACAGCCCAGCTTGTAATCTATAACATGAGCAGCACCCACAAAAAAAGCTGTGGATATTTAATTAAATTATTAAGGTTATTTATTAATTATTAAGGTGAATTGTACATATAACAGGAAGTATGAGACAACTTGGATGACAAGCCAGTTGAGTAATCACACAACAGACACACAGAGCCAAGGGCAGGAATCGAACCCCTAACCCTGGGGTTCCCACCATGCCGTTTGGTTGCATGGTCACATCCGCTCGTAATTCATGACCTCTGCTCCGCAGCCACAGACGCCGATCACTGGGTGCTTCTGCATTGTGTGGTATGCCATGGAATTTATGGTTCAGTCATGTTGCTAAAAAAACTTGATAATGATTTTTATCTGATAATGTGCTCACCAATGGGATTGGTGACCACACCTCGTGCTAGGTGACGCACACTACCAGGGAACCTTTTTGGCAGATCAGTGCATAGCCGGGCGTGGTGTTCGGAAATGCCCCTCCCGCACCCAGAAGCAGCCCGATGGTATTCTCTGTAAAACAATAAACATCTCGCCATCTCCTCCTGCTGCCCGGCACTGGCACGTGGGCACCGGCAGGAGCTGGGGCAGCTGTTCGGGGTATGATCTCACAGCAGATGGTCAGCAGCCTCTCCAACTACGATGCCCTCGTGGTTTCACAAACACAACCCGTAAAAGAAGAAAGTTAGATCTTCAGCACCCTCGTGAACACCTGACAGCCAAAAACAAAAACCCCTGCTTCCAATTAAGAAATATTTTGGCTATGATTCAGCTGTTTCCCTTTTTATTTCATCCTTTTTTTAATTTACAGGCTGTTGTGAGCAATAGTTTCAGTCTTGGGCTTCCTAGAAAAATCAGATACTCTTCAGAAATCATGTCTGGAAAAAAAAAGGGAATACGCAAAGTTTTTCCCCCTCATTTGCTGGCGGCATGAACCAAGCACTCAGCTTCCAGAAGCCACCTGCTTATGCATCCCAACCTTCTCGAATCATTAGCCCTCCACAATTAACAGACTCTAGCTGTCATTTCTGCGTGCTCTGAACTCTGTTGAGTTAGTGTATTAAAGAGACTAACAGCATTAAAATTTAAAAAAAAAATACAAGCATCACTAGTGATTACCCTGCCCAATTGATATAAAAACGACATTCATCTGACAAAAATTAAAAACAGACATGTTTGACAACCCTGCGGGCTTAGAACAAATGTGAGATACGGCAAATTGTTTGACATACTTTCATAAAAGGAACTGAAGGCAACCCAATCCTTTATTTTGTGGTAATGGCCTCTCATTGTTAGACTCAATGCAAAAAGCCATTCACACTGTTGTGTGATTGAAAAGAAAATTGAATCCTTTTGATGTTATAAATGTGTCGATTACTGCATTTGCAGACAAAATGTCTATGGAAATTATAGAGAAAAGCGTGATTTTCAGAGGAAAATGCTTAGGAATGACATATTGAATTTTATTTGAGCCTGAATATGAATACATTGTATGGCACTAAAATAACTCCAGTACTATGTGATTTCTCACTGTAATATCAGAGTTGAAAGGCTGGGAGAAGAAAATTGCAAGACTATATGAAAAGGTTAATGCATATATACCCCTTTGCTCAGATTCGCTTTATAATGGACAACCACGAATATTCACCCCCATAATGAAGGGGTTCCTGTACAAGGCAGAGACACCATATGTGATCTGCTGGTCCAAGCAAGCTGGGTCAAGACCCAGCAACACAGGAGGCACTGGGGGTGGCTCTCCGGACAGAACTGCCTTCGGATCGAGTGAGCAGGGGTGCTGTGCACAATGAGACCGTGTGGGGCGGACTTGGAAAGGGCCGGATACGCCCACTTCTGATCTCATTTCAACACAGAAACTGATGTACAGTTCTGATTTTGGCGAAAGCAATGTAAGAAAAAGGGAAAAAGAGAATGTGATCAGACTGGTGTGGTTCCTATGGCAGTCAATGGAACACTAACCGCAGTCAATAATCCCATGAGCTGGCTATCCCAAGGGGTCTAGCTGCTTTAACTCAAAATCAGCACAGGGCAAATTTTTATCGTCAGACCACAAGCTGATCCAGCAGCTGCCCAGGCAAACGCAAAGGGCCATTCAACTTTCCATACATGAGACATTACAGGCTTGGTCAAGTTTAAGCAAATACTTGGATATGGTCCCTTCCCGCCAGCTACATTAAAGTAAAACTACGAGACACAACTGCATGAGCCAACATCAATGATACGGTACAAGAAAAGGTTTAAAAACAAGGTAGGCATACAGAAATTCTCGCTTTTGTTTTTTTTTTTTTGTCAACAAATGGGGAAACTTCATAGTAATTCAGAGAATGAATGTATTCTGTACAAAACAAACATATACGTACTTAATTAAAATGATTACTGCATATTTTCAGTTCAACCAGCACAGATATCATTAAAGCAGTACTTTTTTTTTGTAAGCATGACAATTTGCAGATTTTCACGTCTCCAAACAGATTAACACATGTTTATTATGAGCTGACAATTCACAGAATGTGCCGCTGTTTCAGAGCCCAGCGAATGGGAGAGGAGGGAAGGGGGAAGAAGGGGCCGGCTCTAGGAGGAGGAGAGGAGATGGTGCAGAGGAGAGAAGTGACAGGGCTGTATTATGTGTTACTGCGAGGGGTATGATCCGGGGGACACAAGGAATTCATTTGCATGTGATTAGCAGGGCCGCCAGTAAGCAGGGTCTGGGCTGGCATGTCGGCAGCCTGTCTACAACACGCGTGATACCAGGTTTGGGGGCCCGCAGGTGTGAGAATAGCCCCGGCATGGTGAATGTCGGCGTGTCGTTCATTTGCATCTGCAGAACCCCCGTCCCCCCCCGTTCCCCCACACACCGCCCCACTGCTGCCACAGCCTCAACCTCGCACTTGTTCATACCAATCAGAAGTTCTCAGGTCCTCATTTTCAACTCCTCCGCGTGGCAATGTTGCACCGGTGGTCCCGTCTGCCGGGATTAGCTGGAAATTGTGCCTCGCATTAAAGGCATGTATAGGCACGCAACGCTGCTTTTGATGTGCAGACTGGGGTGGTGGGGGGGGCGGGGGATGCGACAAAAAAATCCACTTTGGGTCTGACTCTGGATGTGACAGCGAGTGCACACAGCGCACAGACTGTTTTTAAATAAGGCATTCAGAGAACATTAAAGTGTTTTAATTATACTTCTATTACTATTAGGACCGAAGCTGAAATGATTGATCGCTCAGTATATAAATTGCTCCTTTCCTTGTTGACTGCTGCAGTAATTATAAGCTCCTTAAAACGCATTACCTGCATGCATCCTCGCAGGGATCAGCACGTTCTACTTGATGGGCAAACATCTGCAACGCAGCGGCGCGTTCAATCACTCATAATTCCTTCGGAAACCAGACTTGGGCTCTGTGGGGCTGTCGCATCTTTGCGTCTGATGAGTTCCTGTTTGTGACGCATGCCTGCCAAAAACCAGCCCGCAGGCTTCGAAGACTGCATAGGCTATGGGGTGACCCCCGAATAGTGAGCGACAGCGAACTTGGCTGCCAAGGAGACATGGGCAGTAAAACTCTGGAAAGAGACACCAAGCTGGAGTTCACCTCAGACATGCAGATGGGCCAAATGCAGCATATTCTGAACAGACTGAAAACCGCATTTGTTCACGGTTCCTCCAATCATTTTACAGGTCTCCGGAACTGCTTTGCAAGTGCTGGGCCGATGAAAGTACGACATATGGTATTATCATCCTTTTATGACCAGACTCGGCTAGATATAGAGGCGCTGCTCCCAATTGCGTGAGGATGTCATAAACAGAAAAAAGAGATGGGGTGAAGGAGGTCAGCTGACAGGAGGATGAGGAGGTACACTTATATTCCCATACACACTATTTCAATTAACAGCTAAGGGAGGGTCTAAAAAGTGCTGGAATTTGGTTTAAAAGATCTCCCCAGCAGTTCATTTCTGGTAGGGAGGGCCAGGCTATTTGCCGTTCGTCAACTCAGTGTCACAGCTATTGGGCACCTCCAGCAAAGCGGATAGTTCTTCTAGGAGATGGAAATTCTGTTAAATAAGAATAAAGGTGTCATCAATGAAACCAGAGATGGCAAAAATTCACAGAGGGGCAGAGAGGAAGGGGCCAAATGTAGCTGAGCAGGAAAGCAATACCTGATGTAGGTTAAGAGAGTTCAATGTCCAGAGAGTCCTTCTGCAGAATGGCTGGTGTAAGGCCCATGCCAGTGATGGCCTTCTCATTCATGCTAATGATGCTATCTGTCCAATAAATAAAATTAATATCCAACTGCATGTGTCACGCCCAGAGGGGTGGGGCAAGGTAGCTGCAACCCATCAACGACTAATCGCTCCGCTACTTAAAGCGGAACTTATGATTAACCCGTTGCGCAGTATTGTTGCCATGTATATGAGCCATACTAAGCATTCTTTTGTCTTGTGCCTGTTTCGCCTGCCCTGCCTGTCTCGCTTGCCCTGCCTGTCTCGCTTGCCCTTCCTGTCTCGCTTGCCCTGCCTGTCTCGCTTGCCCTGTTTACAGGTACCTGACCTGCCTCCCTCACCCCACTCTCCAGACCTGTCCTCATCGTGCCTCCTGCCTCGTCGTCGCCCCGTCTCGTACCTGACTTCACTGGCATCCGAACCCTGGCATCTGACCCGACCATTCTCTTTGACGCTCCCCTTGGCTTTTGGTGTAGACGATTTCCCTATTAAACTCCTGTTCTCCCACATTCCGGGGTTTGCCTCTTTCTTGTCAGCCTCGCATAACAACATGCAGTATTCCTCCTGTAAACAAAAGTAGGAAGTGATACTGAAGATGGTAAGTGACCCATCCGGATGCAAGAAATAGATGACTGTTTTAAGAATAATTTAAAGACTCAAACTGACCTGCCATGATGTGAGTATTTGTCAAGTGCAAATTTTTTTTGTTTGAAGTGTACAGGACTCATTTCATTAAAAGGTTTAAATATCTAAATAAACAAATCACCTGAATAATCAAGGAGGGCACACTGGGCGGGTAGTGCGAGGAGGGCACACTGGGCGGGTAGCGCGAGGTGGGCACATCTGCATTGCCATTCCTGCACAGTTAACATGCATACATTACACCAGCAACCCCCTTGGCACCTTCAAACCTAACTGCTCCTTACACAGAAAATGTGTCTGACCCCATTAATAATGGTTACTTCAACAGACAAGAAGGATTTTAATAAATCTGTACACAGGAAGTTGCCCAGGTAGTCATTGTTCATGCAATTTGAGGCAGCATAAGGGATTTTTGATCTACTTAATTTGATTGTCACCAAAAAGTCAGAAATAGCATATAGAGGAAGCACTTAATTTTACTGAAGCATAATTGTTGTAGCAGTTCTTTAAATATGTACTGGGAACAACAGCCAGAATTTCATAATCCTCAAATATCACAAAAAAACATAGCTATTCTCTGTTCCTGGTGAGATACTCTTGGATTTCTTTTTTAATCAGTGAATAATTTCTTTTCCAGTCTTCCTCTCTGGACGAGTTTACACAAGGCACGGAGCAGATTCAAAGAGGAAAAGGGGAAGAGAAAGACAAAAAGACAAAAAAAAAAACACAAGGAGGGAGAAATGAAAAGCGAACCCTAAGAGTTTATGACTGTTTGTGGCTCCTGTTTTCTCACCATCTCCCACAGCCTGTCTGAAGTGGAACTTCCCATTTCCTCCTCAGTGTCTTTATCTACGACTCCACTTATTTACGCATCACTGAAGAACATCTGAACATCTGCTCCTGAGATCGCTCCAATTCTATGAAGCGATGTTTTGCAATATGCCCTAAATTTTTCATGCAGATACTCAGCTTTCCTTCAAAACATGAGAACAACTTTGATAGAGGGTCTTTTGATGACAACTAAACAACATCTGAAACTAAAAGCATGGGGGATTCTGAATTAACGCCGATTAGACAGAATGATGACAACCAAACAATTAATGGATAAACATGGTTGACTTGTGAATACCATAATGGGGGTATCACAGAATAAATACTGTAAAAATCAATGCTGCTTATTTTGGTGAGGACACAGACCCAACAGAATAAAAGTGTTTAAAAGCGGTTTACCAAGTAGTAAAAAAAAAAAGAGGTCTGGGCTGGAAAATGCTGAGACTGTGTCTGGGTATCAGTCCTGTGTAGGTATCATTAACACGAGAATGAGGTAATGTCATAATTAGAGCCACTGAAAACTATCACCATTACACTCTGAGTAAAGGAATTTTAACAACACTGACATGGGTTTATACTGCTGATCCACTTCCAGCCCAGTTACACAAACTATGGAACACGGCACCACTGCTGAAACACTGACCCTCCCTGAAATTATGTAAGTGGGGAAAAACAGCAGCAGAAGGGTGAACAGGAACCCGTTTCCCAAGGCCATGAGCACCTGAGCACTGAAGGTGTTCACAACAATTTGAATAAATAGGCCCATCTCTGACCTTCTCTCCTTAAACCGAGATGCATGGGGACTGCCACGGACCATACGTGGAGTTATGCAGAGCGATCTCAGAGGATGCAGCTGGAGCAAGACCCAGGCAGCAGCATAGCGCTGAGCCCGCCCTCCCGGCCCCTCTCTCCTCTGCCAGGCCAGCCGGCCCCTCTCCCCTCCACCCTTACGTACCCAGGGGGAAGCCCAGAAGCAGCAGCACCTGCCCAACAAAGAGAAACGTCCCTAAACGAGCACTTGCAAACAATTACGCAGAAGAGGTTTGCCCGCTATTGTCATGCAGCCATTCTTCCCTCCCCCGGACATACGGCGGTACGCCACAACGCACCTGCAGCTGCTCGTCAAGCGTGAGAGGACCTGGCCCGCCGCCAAGGCTCCCTGCTTCAAGGGCCGCCAAATAACGCACTTATTGATTTGCAATACGACATAATAGGCCATCAAGCTTCATTATTACTGAAGAGATATTGTTCCGGATGCTTCATATTTTTTTTCTCTCTAGATTGCGGGGACAGGAATGAATCACTCAGAATGCATGAATTTGCATAACTTCAGAGAATTGTGGCACGCTGAATTCATAGGCTTTTGAACAACACAAGAGCTTAAAGCTGTTAATTTGCACATACAGCTCGAACATCGCATTTTCCCCCTCGGCTGCTCGACCCGTCCCTCTGACCGGCGAAACAGGACTGCCCTCAGACTGCTGCTGGTTCATTTGCAGGGGGGGGGGGGGATGTCAATTTGGGATAGGAGATGGATAATGACACACCTTCCGTCACACAACAGCGCCTGCAGTCAAATGAAAACAGGACTTAAAAAGGAACAAGCAGGCCAACGGAAAGAGGACAGATACCTGAAAAAAGCAGCAGCAGAACCATGCAAGTGAAGCACCGATCCAAACAGGCCCATGTGATGGACTGGTCAATGAGACTAGGCCAGGACAGAAGTTCAGAAGCCGGTGAGAGCACCCTGCTCCATACCAGTGAAACACCAGCTGCGGGAGGCCCAACGCCTGGGAAATGATCGTCACTCTCGCTGGAGAGCAGCTGGTAACAGGTAAATGATTGACAACCAATCAGTGGCAAATTATCAGCTACGTTCAGCTGCTTTGAATTATGATAATCAGAGCTGATTGCCAGCAGCTGAGGTAAGTCAGACAGGCTCCCGACCCTCTGTTCGGCACAATAAATTCTGCACTGATCTCGTATAATCCAATGAAGACTGAAACGACCCTGTAAACATCCATCGCTGCTGAAAAATTTACAGCCAATACCAGTGTTATCGAATCAAATTTAATTATTCCTCCACTTAAAAACAAATTGGACTCCTGATTTTTTTTTAACATGCTCTATGAGCAAGATGAAGACCTTGATGCATGGCGGTAGGAATGGATCAGTCCTTGCAGAAGGGCAGCCAATCAGAATCTGTCTAGATAGATCAGGGCGAAAGTAGGGTCAAGCTCTCGACCATTGGGTTGAATTCACACCACAGGCATAGGCAAGCGGGTGCACATGGCCAGGTTTACACTGGACTGCACTAAGCCTCTGCTCCTGCAGCAGTATCTGTGGGTTGCCCAGTAATGAGCTAATACGTTTACTGCTTGTGGTTTATATTAATACCGCGCTCATGTTAAACCACAGCAGAACCCCTAACGACATCCACCAAAACGATCATCTGTTCAAACGTTTGCTCCAGGCCCCATCTGAGGCTGACGCATTGTGTTTAGTGTGTCTAGACTAGATTCTGAAGGGTCAGCTTGAAACTACTGACAAGCTGTCGCAGACAGCAACACTTTCAGGGGGGACCAAGCAAAGCTGTGTTTGAAAGCACTCTGGGTGAGCAGCGGGAGAGGAGTGCATCCATGGTGGCATCCCTGCTCACTCCCACCTTTTAACACGTGATCTCAAACGTAAATGGCCCCTGAGGACTCTCGCTGGGCAATGGCGTACCCCCAGGCAAGGCAAACCTGCCGTGAGGAGAGCCTGACAGCTTCATTCACGTGGGCAAACAGCGGCGTGAAATAGGCTTCATGTTGTCGAGGTCCCTGCAAAGCAACTGAAACCAGCCCTGGACAGAGAAGGCTGCCCAGAGTTCTCACCCCTGGGGGCCTCCCACTAACAGACCTTATTTTCTTTGCCTGGGTCACAAGGTGACAAAAGCCTAAACACTGGGCTTGTGATGGAGATAAGCATGACCAAACATACATGTGCTGGCTCTGGTCAGACTAGGTTTAACAGAAAGATGAAGATTTTTGTGTAACTTGTTGACAGAAGGACAAGTAACATATAATCCCTCCAAGCATTTGCTTAAAGCAAAGCTATTTAGTGGTCGAAAACAGCTGACATAATATAAATAAGTCATATGAAACAGACATTACTCTTACTTCTTTCAGGGAGACTACATTTCTGCTGACCCACGCAGCCTAAGAAAGGAATTGCGTTTAGCCACAAAAAGGTTTCACATTCTGACTCAAGGGTGCTTTGTAATGCATAGGATGCACAGTACTTCAAATCTTCAGCGTTGAAAGTAGTAGAAAAAACACATTTCGTCTTTCCCCTCTCCGTCTGGCTCACCCACTCAATTCATAGCCTCTGGTCCACATGTGCTTGCCTGCATGCGGCACTGCAGATCAGTTAGGCCACGGAGCAAAGGACAGGACTCGAACATGAGGTAAGCCCTCTAAGGCACCTTCCACGCTTTCCTCCACAGCGCTCCCTGTAGGCAGAAATCAAGAATGCTGGGGTGTTTGAGGAGTGGGCGGGCAATTGGGCGTCTTCCAGCTGGATGTGAGACTTGTTCCCATCAGCAGCTTTCAGTCTGGGTGTCTCTTTATTTTTACTCTTTGTGTGAGTCTCTCCAGATCCTCCCGTCAGTATAAGTACGGTGCTGTAGACTAAGTGTGCCAAGTGGTTTTAAATTCAAAATTGCAGTATTTCTTTCTCAGATGTTTCTGGAAAGAATTTGTAATTTATAGCAATAAGTTAGCGTGGCTGCATGTTCGGGATAGTTTACTGTGATAGCTTTTATGAAAATGACCACAGAGAATCAATACCACGACATGAATGGTATCATGAGTAGCAGTTTGACATAAACTGTGTGTGTGGGGGGGTGAGGGGTGTCTACTAGCTGACCAAGAATCTCTTCATCCTTCTGCCGTAAGGTGAGAGGCTTTGGTTGGGGGAGAACCATGGGGCTGAGGTATGGGTACGTCACACCGCGTGGCCTTCTAGCCCAGAAATTAAGCGAATGGACACCAGGGGTTCAGGGAGCATCAAGCACAAAGACAGGATTTCACAGCTTCCAAAATACCAATCAGATGTTTTGAGCTACTATTCAGTACTCAGCATGATGGTCCAAAATGGTTGTTTCAGGGTGAGTGACTGAATACAGTCTCTTGTTAAGAATGAAAAGCCCAAGCTATACTCATTTATTCCAGACTCTTCTATAATAATGATGAGGTAAGTATTGGCTTCACTGCAGGCAACTGAGCCTTAAGCCTACATGCTGAGTAAATCCAGGGGAAATTTGACTTTTTGCCCTCCATAAATCCGCACACCAATTCCTACGTGTGTTAGAAAGGATCCTTGACAGGAGGTGGAGCCTAACACATGCAGACCTCCTAGATGTCTGCATGACCTCCCCCAGAGAACTGCTAAAACCCCCACTGCCGTTCGAGATTAAATTTTATGAAAATTGTTTGGCGAATAACACCGAGCAACACTTTTAAATGGGCCTCATGTGTGGCCGAGACACGCTTATAAGCGTGTTAAGTCCGTGATGTGGGGCTCTGCATGTAACAGGTGCTTCTGTGTGGTACACATAGATGCTGGCCTGACTTTTTGCATACTTTTAGAAATATTCATATCATTTCCATTAAGAAAACAAATAACATAATCGATAGTTATAATGTCATACTGAAGGCGTGCAAACAAAATCATCTAGCTCTCCCCATGCAGTGACTGCTGACTGGAAATGTTATTATTGGAAACTAGAAGCAGAACAAAGTGGACTACAAGGCTCACATTGTGGGAATGTACTCTGTTTGATTTAAATATTAAGGCGGGGATAAAGCTGAGGGGGCTCTTCTCCACCGGGATTTTACATTATTCTTGTAGTGACACTTCTTACTTATGACAAGGCTCCATGGGAATAAACTCAAAGAAGGAAGGCACTTGTCTTTCTCATTTATCTTTTAACTAAAGGCCATGTTTGGTGGCTTCAAAAATTGTTCCTTTCAGATTCGAAGGAACAAATCTATGACAAACATGAGATCCTCCTATTTGGGTAAATGAGGCCTTCCCATGAAAGACATTATGAACACATAATTAACATCAGTGTTGAATTAAAGGGATCTAGCGTGTAGATTAGAGAAAACACTGTCTTAGTTCAGGCATTAATTGTTTTCTTTCCTTGGAAAAGCCAGCATGAAAGATTGACACTATGCGATTGTGGTAATCCAGCCTCCTCTTGGTATCCCATTCCATATGCAATGTCATGATTCATGCAGACAGCTGCCAAATAGGCCTGTCCTTGGATGGCTATGATTGCGGTGTAGCCAATTTTCAAATATGATTTCATTCTTTTACACGGTCTAGTTTGTTGCTTTACATATTGTATCAAGACTGGCATGGGCTACAATTCTGTTCAGATATCTGTAAGTCCTAACCATTTATACACCTAAGTCAACTCGGATCCATGTAATCATTAAATATAAACAAGAAAAAATACATATGAACTTTGTTTTACTGTATATACAGAATCTCTGGATGAAACTTCAAAAGCCTTTGAAAAGTTGCAATTTTTTGATCTTGCTCTGCATGCAATAATGTTATGTTGTACCAAAAAGTAAAAATAAAAAATTAGATTCAAAACACAGAGTCAAGGTTTGAAACAAACTCCGAGGTCAGAGCCGTGCTTAAGTCAATGGATCTTAACATTAAAAAAAACGGAGGACCATGAATATGAATATAAATATGGTCATCTACAAGAGGAATGACTTCACAGCATCCAGCACTATTTTCATGAGATACCTGAATAAATAAAAGTTTGTTTATATGATTTAATAATTAGTCAGCTTAGATAAAATTTAGTAGGGCCTACTTATTACGAACATTTCTTATAACTGATTACCAAATTTACCAGGTTAATAACCCGAGGTCACTAAAAAAGGAGGTTAAGCAAAGAGCATTTTCTGTGTTTGCTTGCAGTTATTTTTATCTGTCAGATGGTATACGCGTGTGACCTTTTATACCCCAAGTACTGCACAATCACAGTGACAAAAAGGCAGTCTAACTAGATCTCAGTATGTTCCATTAGCCCACCATGTATGATCTTGCCCCTTTCAGTGCAGTGTCATGAATACTTAATCAGATGTCAAGACAAATGTATTTGTTTTGGTGACATTCAATGAAACATCAACCCCCCCCCCCCCCAACTATTCCTCCTGCGCAGGGTGTACCAGAGAATCAGGGGACACCAAGCTCTGATTGGTTGTAGGACAAATGTGCCAAGAAGGGAGCGGGGGGATCAAACATGGGCATCTGCTAAGAGAACTGCGGCTAGGCCAACCGCACGGGGCGGCCTATAACCGATGCATAATTAAAACAATCTGTGGCCTGATTAATGATCACATCAGGCAAGACACTGTCATTTAAACGCGAGTCAAATAACATGCACAATCAGTGTGTGTCACGCCGACTGCAGTGCCTGTCATCTCGGCCCTGCTCTGGTCCAAGGGTACATTCATCAAGCGGGCTCCCTATGCCTTTCTCGCAGAGTGTGGGCCTCTCACGCCCCCCCCACTCAAAGACAAAGCACAAGGAAGCCATCAGAAAATCTACCTCAACCCCCACATTGTGCTACAACCTCTGTCTAAGAAGCAATCCAACAAATTAAGCAATTAAAAACTTTAATCCCACCATAAATTACAGTATTTACTATATTTAATGTAATAATTATTTCATTTTTGCCTTTATGAAATTATCATTTATTTTCAAGGACTCTCAGAGACACCATATACAACAGTACAATTACAGCGGTTAACATATTAGAGAATAATTCAGTTGTGAAGCCGGCCCCTGTTTGGGGTGGGGATACTTTCCATTAAAACATGATTAAATAATGATAAGTTGGTGAATTTTTACTGTGACATTACAGTGGATGGAGCCCATGACCCACTTTAAGCTTTCACATCATATTTGAAAAAAATATATAAAAACCCTTTGATCGTAATTTGAATGCAGAGACTCTGACAGTCACTTTTGGGTATTAAATTATTCTTTTTTTCCCAAAGACACACACGATAAACCAGGGAAGCACAGATCTCTGGCATGAGGTGAACTTGGCTGAGCGATGGTTCCTGTAATCCATCGGACAGGTTATTCTGGAGCATCGTCTGAGAGGGGGCTGATGAAACATTTATCTGGGAGGAACGGTGGAGACGGACAGACAGACGGGACATGCGGAGAGACAAGGTACAAAAGCACACTGTCACACAGAAAAAACAGAGTGATGCATATGCAAGGCGGTGAAGGGGCCATCCACACGGGAACCACGGGAGTGCATGGGGCCCTACGGGGACACGGGTGGAGCGTCACCCCCTGGAGGAAAGACTGGGGACACGAAGCAGGGCCACCAATGGCACCATCACTGCACACGGCTGTGGTAGCTGGATGCCAATCCTGATTACATCAGCACAAGTCTGAGTAGTGGGGTTTAGATCTGTAAAGGGGGTGATGGGGTGTGGTGGTGCTTGGGACTACATGCATGTCTACTGTTGCGTGAGATTGACAGAATACAGACAAAGTGCTTCACTCTTTCACTGTCACACACACATTTACCCACACACGCACACACAAAAATATTTGAAATGCATTTCCCAAAGCCGTAGAAGGTTTTTGGAGTGTTAACCACTAACACAAAGCCCCCAGGCCGAGATCCCACACAAAGCTTTTAAGCCTCCCAGGTCTTAGTGCACATCAATGCATCTGAGAGTCGTGACCCAATGAAGCGGCGCATCCCTCTGTTCCTAGAACTGCTTGGTTTGGAGCAAAAAGGCCATTTTGGATTGTAGGTTTCACAGAGCCCTGCGGACTGGAAGAAATGTCCAAAGTGCCCCAGCATCACGACTAATCATCTGTCAGGCCCATGGTGACAGCCAGAAGCTTGCCTCGTATTTATCCATTCCAAGTTTTTTACCCCCCCTCCACCTCGTACTCTTTCCCACACCCTTTCCACATCAAAATGAAAATAAATCTGTGGTGAGAGGCAAAACTCAGCTAAGGGAAGCCTGCGTCATCGGAGGCAACCTGCAATTCTCCAGCAAAAGTCAAGCAAGGTTAAAACAGACCTTGAGGACAAAACTTTTTTTAGGGAGCACATCTACATTTGAGGGAGATAATTTATTGTAATAAATGTGTATTTTGCTCTTTGAGTGTGGTTGGTATCTGTCCAAGGTACTTAGCATGATGAACCCAACAGTGACGGAAGAGCATGGGAACGCAAGCTGGTCCTGGTGTCTGGGGGAATGGAGGCTTCCCATAGTTTCCCTGTTTATTTGTAGACAATGGAGAAAACACAGGGGCTGACAGAGAACAGAGATGCATGGAAGCCCCCAGCAGGCTAAGTTCTCAGGCAGAATGGGGCGCGCTTCCTCCGACAGGGTCAGTCTGCTCCATCTGGCCATTGTCTTTTTCAAGAGGCTCTCTCTGGCCGAAAAACAGTCAGTTAAGGCCAAGCGGGGCCAAAAGGCAGGGCCACTCCTCTATCCATTACCCGGGGCCCCATATTTTGTCTGGCCTGCCCTGGGAGAGTAGCCTGAGATCTGTGTAGCCAGTAAAACTGTAGTAATTTATTTTAGAGGTCATCCGTGTCCTAAATCAAACAGCCTTGGGACACAGACATCACTAAATAGCGCAAAAGCTCAAAGGAATCTGCACAGTCCAGAAATATACTGGTTCCATGAGACTCACCGTATCTGTGCTGGTTTATAGTGCAGTGGTTTTTTTTTTATACTGTGACCAGTGTGTACCCTCATGCATCCCACCTTCTGGGGCTTCACATGTGTGGTATCTTTGTATTCATGATGGTCCCTTCCTAGGAGGGCATTTTCCTTCCACAGCCTACAGACATTTTGCTCTGGAGAACAAGTTGCTGTATATTCCCAAGTGACCTTCTGAGTGCACCTGTGCATTATGAGTGCCTTGAAATGATGGTATTACAATGCCCTATGCCCTGAGGTAGGTAAGGGGCGTGCACTGATTACAGTGCGTTGCCGCACCCACCATACAACGAACCACCTCAGAGAAAACAATCCGTGTGCAGCCATGCAGTGGGTGATACCTCAGCACCACACTAATCCCAATGGAATAGTGTGTTTTTTTCCGGTGGCTGGAGTGCCAATCCTGCCACCAACCCCCAAATGGATGGATGGATCCATTTGCCTCCTCCCAACCCAGCCCACCTGATCCAAAGCATCTTCAACTGAAATCTACTCCCACAGTAAACTGGCATGCGTGTAGTCAGAATGTTCAATTTTGGACTTGGAAGTGCCCACATTTTGCTATGGTTAAAACTGTTTGTTAAGTCCAGAGATCTGAACAGCAACTCAGAATTGAAAATGAAAATGATTTTTTACACAAACAATGCAACCAAAAATGGTGATTACTTCTCACAACAGAGTACCCTAATATATACCACATACACCATAATTCCAGATTTCACTGGAAACTGGACCAGAATCCAAATGCTTTATGAGTGAGCTATGTTCTTCCGGCTGTTCCAACCACCTGACAAATGGCATGCGCCTCTTTTCTCCTGCTTCTGCCTTTACAGGGCAGTCGTCCACCTGAGCTAGGGGGATTCCTTGAGGCACACTGCTGCCCTGGGACCCCCTCTTCTGCCAGTGTGTCAAGATGCTGCATTGAGACTCATTCAGGCTAATTAAGTCTCAAAGCTTCTTAGTTATACAAACTGGTTGATGCAAGGTCTGAGCCTCAAGAGAAACCATCTGCTAAATGAGGCACGGTTACATGCTGAAGGCCTGAACACATCCACACAATGCACAAAAATTATTTTTTCTACTTTACAGTCATGCATTACAATGGTCCATGAGGTCACAACATAGGTGTGTCTAACACAGGTTTGTTGCAGAAATTCTGTAACCCTGACAAATGGACTTGTGTGATGGATCCTCACCCAGGTGTCTGTATATGTTACACCATTTGAAACTCTAAACATGATCGTATGTCCATCACAATGCTCAGAAAACCAGTCTATTTGTCCAGAACGACACTAAGATTTTTAGGACAGAAACATCAAAACAATGTCTGAGCAATATACTCTACTGGCCTCAAGAGGGGAAAATCCAGCATTTAAAAGCAAAATAAATAAAAACCTTTAAAAATCTGTACAAAAACATATTCTACACTTAAGCTCTGCTCCAGTGCTCCTTGTTTAAATATACTGTCAATATACGTTAAGGATCAGAACATGGGTTCAATTGTTAATCCTCTGGGGTCGACGGCATGGTCGGCAATGCCGCGTATCCTTCTCATGTATTTCAGTTCATAACTTGCTGAAATCTTATTGTAGAAACATGAAAAAAACGCTGACTAAATCCATAATCAGTTTTATTTTCAAAACGTATATGATATTGAAAGAAATATGTGATCATGCCCCAGTCAGTGAATGTGTGTTCCCTACCCCTAGACCCCAGAGGATTAATAGATACCGAAGAACAATAGCTTTGTCCTTCTAAATGCAAAATGAAGGCTCATAAAAAATCCATATATACAAACCTCCTTTTAGTATGTCTTTGATCACTGACATGACGGTATGAACAGAGGAGCAGAGACGGCACAAGTCTGAAACTGGCAGCGCCGCGAGATCCTGAATCCTGGCGGAATTCTGCCCTTTTGTTCTGCCCACACACAGTACAGGCATGATCCTTACTTACACTCACTGGCAAACGTTTTGTTTTAAAGGTTTACATTTTGCAGCTCATACTCCCCACCCCTGACAGTTGACATATTTCTGTTTGATCAAAGCATAAGTGCTACATTTCACCTAGACTGTCATGATCACATGATACTGAAGTCAGCAAAATATTTTGTCACAAAAATCAGTTACACCGCAGCTCATACTTGTTACACATTCACACAGCTAATATATGCATATTAATCACAAACACAAATATATATTAATTATATAAATATTATACAATACATATATATATATACACACACACACACACACACACATTTTATACACACACACACACACATACAGTATATGTACACACACAGTGGATGCGTCAGGCACCATGTCAGAGGTGAAAAGGAAATTTAGGGCACTACAAAGGAGCAGAGACTCTGGGCTTCTTCTGATGCCTTTCTTATCAGCTAAACTTTCACTTTTGTTTACTTGTAGAAGCTTCCCAGATGTACTGGAATGTGCTCACAGCAGAGAAAAATGCCGGGTCTGTTTTAGCTCGCTGCAAGTAAAACAGATTAGATCACTAGTACTGTCTGTGTGTTCGGGGTAGCACTCACAATGCATGGATATTGTTGGAGGGGGTTTGGTAATTTGAAGATAAACAAGAACAACTGCAAAAGTATTGGACAGGGGTGGGGGGTGGTGGAGAGGATCAAAATCCCCACCTTCTGGAAGCCTTATCACAGGAAAGCAGGGCATATCCTGAATTCACTGTGAAAAAGTATCAATTGTGGAAACATTTTTAAAGTGTATATTTGAACTATTTCAAAATGATAAATTCCAAAGCTCACCGTAACGCCACATATGTATATACATTTACTTTAAAGGGTGTTAAAATAAAAAAAAATAACTAAACAGCTTCTTAAATCATGCGTGAGCGCTTAAAGCTGGCACATCTTACAGCAGGAGGAAGGGAGAGGGAGCTCATTAAACTACAGGGTGATTCGTATAAAGTTCCCCGTTACTGTACTGCTAAGACGGTACAAAGACGCATGATCACAAACACAAACACAAACACACAGCTCCGCCTCATCCAGCCTCCGCACCCCATCTACCCGCTGGCCTCCCTTCCCTGACTCGCCAATTAGCTCCAATTTCCCCTCATGTCCCCTCGGCCGTACGCGCTGCATGGCGCGACACGCCGAAGACGAATGCGGGCCGCGCTGAAATGCAGCCAAAGCTGGAGGAACAGCAGCAGCAGCTTCAACTTGTTAATCTCAACGCTGTGACTTACACTCGATGTAATAGGATTTAAGGAAAACGCAAGCCGTGCTGATATACATATTCGTTACAAACAAGCTATCAATAAAAAAAAGAAACACAGGCACCAGCTTACAGAGGACTAACACAGGGACATCTGTGAAAGACACACAAAACCTTAAGAGGCCTATAGGCCCCTTGTGAAAAGCTCAATACTTTGATGTCTTAAGAGACTTCATGCAGCGAGCACATTAGTCAACATATAGAAAATCACTATAACTGGGGGCCTGCTGCTGATTTTTTTTTAGCAACAATCGACAATGAGCATGCTTTTAATTATTTTTGCTTTTACCATAGTTTACATTTTTTCAATGGTTAGTTTCACCATTACAATCCTTTTAAAGGATTTGTACAAAATTGGGTAGAAACGAGAGACTGAATATTTGTATGCTGTGAAAATATGCATGGGAAAAGTATTATGTCATTAAACTGCATTTGTTCCAGAGCTGAAAAGAATCCATATGATTTTTCCTTGACCTTTTGTCAGCACTTCAGTCTAATTTTAAACAATTTTAATCAGGCCAGTATCCCTGGAAATGATCTGCCTTTGGCCTGAGCAATCTGAAGAGCTGTTTTCTTACAGTTTGCTAAAAACCAGGGTTTAAAAATGTACGATCTTCCTTTCAACTTTCATTCTCGGCCATCAAAAACAAACCCAATTAGAAAAGGCACTGATGTGAAATGCTGACATTCTCTGCACAAACACCTTGCCTCAGAACATTGTACAGAGTCCCACCCCCCAGAGCTGTCAACTTGTACATTACGGTGATTGCCCTGAGCATCAAAATGGAAACAGAGTGCAAACACATTACATATCAATTCAGCATCTAATGTCTCAAGCAACAGTGGGAATATCGTTCTCCTTTACTGTGTCTTGTACTAGGTTTTCACCTGAAAACCTTCAGATCTCGTGTCAGATTCTCCGCTGGTGAGTCGCCAGCCCTGTGAAATGAGAGAATATCATTTCTGATAGGATGGAGGAACACTGGTGTCCTCCATAAATTCCAGGTGTCACTTTCATATAATGCAATTACATGAAACATAATGCATATGAAATTAATTCATATAATTGCATATAAATTTAATTCATTAATAGTTAATACAGGTGGGCAAATTATTTAACATGTAATTTTCTATTTTCTAACCACTTAGGTTTGCAGAGGAATCTACAGACTGTCCATCTTTCATACCTCTTATTCAGTACAGCATCATGGTGAGCCTGGAACTTATCCCAGGAAGTGCGAGGCATGGGGCAGGAGACACCATGATGAAGATGCCAGTCCATTGCTGGGTCTATACTCACATACGACCAAACACCATGGGAAACTGAGAGGCACCAACTGACTTTAATGCATCGATTTGGACTGAAGGAGGAAACCAAAGTAGCCAGATTAAATCTGTGTAAGCCTGAGAAGGATATGCAAACTGAAGGCCAGTGTTATAAATCTAAATGTTTTAAAATCTAACAGTGCGTCACCCATCACCACAATCCCATGATTCCATGGGGAAGACACTGGTGGAGGTATGTCAGCAATCAGCGTGTGGTCCATAATGAGCATTCAGTGTGGTTGTTTTTCATTTGCCACAAAGAGAACAGAACTCCCCCAAAGAGAGCACTTATTAAAAAATAAATGTGTAGTGTTTTTGATAAAATAATTCACTGAACTAACTCCAGCATTCACAGTAACTAACCAGGCACCACGTAAGGGTAGATTCAAGGCTGATCAATAGAGGCCTTGGGGTATATTTACTGTACCCTGATCAAGGCTGCGAGATTATTATATAGGTGCAGTGTGCGTACGACCTGCCTTTGCACACCTAATCCGCATTCCTACAGCACGTTTTCATGTTTCTGATCTCATTAATATGATTATGAAACCAGCCTTCAGGCAGTGAGAATGCAGAACAGCCATCAAGACTTCAGCAAGAAAATGCCACCTAGGTTCGTTTTGACCCCTTCCGCCGTTACATACGTTTGGACCTGGAGGTTAGAGAAATCCATAATGCTAAGCGGGACGAATGAAACGTAACAAGAAAAGCTGCATGTTCCTTTTACCCACACAGAACACGACACCCAATTAGAACAAACGTATTGATGTCCAAGGTACTGTTCTTCAAATATTAAAGGACCAAACACATGCATTCTTTCATGAGTGGACTTCTAAGTGAGTTTTGCATCAAACACCTCTGAATGAGGGATCAAACACACTGACAAGTTATAGGCAAAATATAAACTTGTGTAGAATCATCAAAAAAAGAAAATTTAAAATAACACAGGTGGTATAAGAGAGGTAGAATCATAGCAGGTAAATAATTTAGTACATGTGGAAAAGAGTTCAGTTAAAGTCCTCTGAGCACGGCAGGGTTAAAGGGACATAGACTGCAAACACTGTACAAACAAAGGGCAGAAGGCACAAAGGAGTAGAAAATGTATCTGAAGCACACAGGTAACATAACAGATAAAAAAATAAAATAGTGCGTTCACTAGCACCACAGCGCAATACCATAGATGTGAACTTTTGGCCATTCTTTATTCGCAAGGAACATAGCCAACAGAAAGAATATTGAGCCCTCTTAAAACCAAGATGTTAGTTCACAACCTTCATCAGTGTATACAGGTTTTTCAAAATTTCCCTCCATAGTCATCAGGATTCCTCTTACGATCTTCATGCAAGCTGTGTAACCTGTTTCTCACGTTCAACATTCTCTACTTCTCAGCAACATGGAACGGCTGATCACCAGAGGCCTTGGGAACCTAGTTCACCTGTAGCTTGATGCACGATTTTCTCGGCCATTAAAAATCCAATTAGAAAAGGCACAGATGTGAAATGCTGACATTCTCTGCACAAACACCTTGCCACAGTACATTGTACAGAGCCCCACCCCCCAGAGCTGTCAACTTGTACATTACGGTGATTGCCCTGAGCATCAAAATGGAAACAGGGTGCAAACACATTACATATCAATTCCGCATCTAGTGTCTCCAGCAGCAATGGGAACATCGCTCTCCCTTGCTATGTCTTGTACTAGGTTTTCGCCTCTTCGCTCAAACAAGCAGACAACACAAGTGATACAAATACTGCTTCTATATTAAGCAGAAAGAAAACCCTCGGATCACACGTCAGATTTTGCGGCAGTGAGGCGCCTGCCCGGTGTGAAAAGAGAGAACGCATTTCTGATGAGATGGAGGAACACTGATGCCCTCCATAAATTCCAGGCTTTGCTTGTATGTAATGCAATTCAATTTCACGTTTAAACACAATTCATTAACGGTTAAGACAGGTGGGAAAATTTTACTTCAAACGTAATTTTCCAGAACATCCAATATTCTACTTGAACAAAATTACCATACCATTCACATATCCATACTTCTTACTCAGAAAAACGTAAGGCAGGACACACCCTGGACTGGATTCCAGCCCATCACAGGACACACTCTCACATACACAGTCACATGCAATATGACATGTATTTGGACTGTGGGAGGAAGCTGGAGTACAAGAAGAACATGCAAACCACATGCACACACAGCTGGGGGTGTGAATCCATTCCCATACCTGGTGTTTAAGGTACTATGTATAGAACAACACAGAGAGGTGCATGACTGCTTTTAGACACGGCTTGAAAAAACAGGAACACGGTAAACACTTAAAAGAAGAAATTAATTAGACACAGTTGCTGCCATAATCAAGTTATAAAAGTGAATATTTCTTTGTGATTGTCTGAGATAATTTAATTGTCCAGTAACAGTCGATACTAGAAAACAACAAAATAATGCAGAAACATATGTACAGTACATTTACCCAATAACATCTATATTTGTCCACAAGAAGAAAATGTGCTCTGATAGCAAAGACCTGCATTGCCGTAGATTTAATTTTCAAAGTCAGCTAAATTATTGCAATTTAGATATTTTGTTTTCCCAAAGCTTACTATTGGAATCCTAATTAACGATACCCGTATAGGGAACACTGAAAAGATCTATTACAATTTCCAGGATGCTGGTTGAATATTTCACCCGTAGTGCATTAGGAATTCCAGTAGATGGCACTACATTGTGATACTTTGCATGGAAGGAAAATGCAGTTGCTGAAGGGGGACTCAATCAGCCACCAAAAGCTCCTATACTCCTTTTTGGTCCTGATATCATACAGCAATAATACTGATATCACTGTAAAAGTATTCTTAAGTATAAAAACCCAATAAACACAAAGTTGCAAAATTCACATCATATGCACATTATCATAAAGCAGACTTTTCAAACTAAAAACTCTATTTTATTGGGCAAACATAAGTTGGGCTAAACTGTTGTTGTGGACTTTAATCTGTTTTATTTGATAACTGCATCTAATATATTTAAGATGAAATCATGATATTTTCACTGACCAAAGAATAATTTCTGGGATGCAACCCTCAGTTGAAGACCCCAGAACATCACCAACATGCCCACCCAACGCACGACCGGACATATAAACACACAACACAATGACAAAACGGTGACATGTAACTAAAGCCTGTTTGTGGTTCAAGCACAACAATAGTGGCTGTTGTTCAAAGCTGAATCTCTGTGGCATGAACTGTGGAGGATCCTGCGCAGGATGCACTGTGTCCGTGAGAGAAGTGGGGAGTGGGGTGTTACTTGAGGAGGAAGAACCCTGTAGCGGGATCGCGAGCGGTGCCTTTTAGCACGAGAGTAAACAGCTGCTGGGGATAGAGGGGGGGTTGCCGGAAATGGGACGTCACCCTCAGTGCCACCACTGCCTCCTGTGTGGAAAAAAAAAATCATTTGCCATTTGAACTTGGTGTAGAGGTTATTGGACAAATCAATGTTGCTTTATTACGGTTGCAAATCTATGCAAATAAAGCGTGTGGATGATTATTCCTCAAGTCGGTTAGTGCCGCTGCGAAAGCAGGAAGTGCCTGTAATGAATGTCTAGCAGCCTGGGCCTCATTGTGCAGCATGAAAGGCTGCCCTGTTTCAACTGCTCCAGGAGCTCGTTCCATCCGAGCGAGAGCCTCCAGCAGGAAGGGGTGAAAGAGGCACAGAGAGGGAGGGAGGGGAAGAGGGAGGGAGGGAGGGAGAGAGAGAGAGAGGGAGCTGACTACCAGACACTCCAGCCTGGCAACTGAACCAGTGACAAAACACACAGCAAAACTGCACATATTGAGTCCTGACTAAATGAAATCAAACAACTGGAACTCTATTAAGCGTTACAGAACTGTTTGGTCCTGAGGTAGCATCTTGCCTTCATCAAATACTGTAAACTCAAAGCCATCTTCAGGATGAAGCAGACTTTGTGATGTCTAGAATTTTAAGAATTTAGGCCGTGAAGTTAGGGAATTCTGAGCAGTGCAAGACAAGCGGACCATCCTGTTTTCCCATTCTGAGTAGGAAGGAGGACGCGAACGGCACCTGCCTTTGCTCGCTTTCCTCAAACACCAGGAACTGCAGGCCCTGCTGGGAAAAGAGGTCACCAAATTCTGCAACATCAAAGTTGATGGTGTGTGTGTGTGTGTGTGTGTTCACATTTTAATATTTTTAGGGCCAGATCTGGTCTTGTTGCAACATTTTCTTACTTAAACACTTGACATATAGAAAAAGATCATGGAGTCATGCTAACAGAAGCAAAATTTTAAGAGAAGGGAATGAGCCCAAATCAGGAACACGCAGATGCACAAATACTACACCGCCCTTCAGAAAGCCACCACCCAGACTCCCAACAGTGTACTAGGTTTCTGATGATACTTTTTGGCATGGGAAAAATTCTGTAAAACTATTCATTACAACAAAAAACAAATGCAACTAATGTTATAGGGCCACTGATTTCTGATTTCTGGTTTTAAATGAGGCTTGATGTGCTGATCTGGTTCTACACAACCATTTACTGGACTCTCTGCCTCTATCCTTCTACAGGGATCGAGTCTTGAGGCCTTTACATTTAAATAATTGTATTTTAATATTTCTACATTTGTAGTTTATTTAAACTGCAAAGGCCTATTTTACTTCAGAGGATGGACTTGCTCTTAAAATGAAGAATAGGGACATGAGCTTTCTTCAAAAATCGGTCAGAAAATCGCATGGAATCCCGCCGACGCGAGGTGGCAGCGGGAGGCCGCCAGGCTCCGCCTAACGCCGAAAAGAGGACGAGCGCAGATTATTCCACTCGGAGTGCCGCAACAGGGCGACAGGGCACTTTTGTCTCGGGCACTTGAAAGGCGCCGGGCCTTTGATAAGGCTCCCGGAAGCAGCCAGCGGCGTGCTGGTGGGAACCTGTGGGAAACGAACGCAGTTTCTATCAAGCGCGCCGTTCCCGTTCCTAGGGAGGCGTCGCTGGGTGTGTGCGCTGGGGCTCCGAGATAGCATTCAGAACGCAGGCCAGGGAGCGGCTGCCATTCAAGCCGCGTCTCCGAAGACTCGCTGTGGGGCCATTGTGCATCGCGACGGATGATTCGCGCCATATTGGCAGCGATGACAAAAAAATTTATAAGAGGATGGGTGTGGCAAGACAGCCTGGGTGCATGTGTGTGATTCCCATGTTTACATTAGCAAGCCATTTCTGCTTGCGTGTGCATACATGTGTGCATGTTTCTTTGGTATGTTTCCTGTGTGTGCTACTGCAGATTTCTGCTGGTGTGTGCATATGTGCATGTCTGGATCATTGCTGGTGTTCTGTAAATGTTTGCGTTTGCGTCGGTGATTACTAGTGTTCATGTCTGCACTATGGGTAATTTCTGGTTTGTTCCGCATTTCCTGTGTGTGGCTCTGGCTGATTGTTGGTGTTTGGTCTGTGTTTCCTGTATGTGGCTGAAGGTGATTGCTGGTGTTTGGTCTGCATTTCCTGTGTGTGGCTGAAGGCAATTGTTGGTTTTTGGTTTGTGTTTCCTGTGTGGCTGTGGGTGATGGCTGATGTTTGGTCTGTATTTCTTGTGTGTGGCTGTAGATGATTGCTCATTGTTTAGGTCTGTGGGCCTCGCTGTTTGTGGGGGCATATGCATTATGCAAGATACTTACGTGTCATCTTATGATTCCTGCCTATGCTAATAACAAACACATGACTTGACTGGATAACAAAACCAAAGGGCCTTTCCCACTCCACCGCTCATCCAGCGCGGCCTATCTATGCACCAGAGAACCAACATGACAAACCTCCCACAAGTCCGTCAAGCACGGGGAAGTCAGCTACGCAATAATTACACAACATATTAAAAACAGAAAAGAGAATGGGATTTGTCCAGGTGCAATGAATTAAAAAAACACATGTAGTTCAAGGGACAACACACCTTCTGAAACGGTCTCTTAAACCTGGTTGTTAATGGGTACAGATGAACCTTCTGAAGGTGCCATTCATTTTGTGGTGAATTGCTTCCTGCTCAAAGACCCTTTGCTGAGGTGCATTTCTGTGGAGTGACCTTGTTTTACTTTCCTCCCAGGTTCACAACAGACAATAAAAAGTCATGATGCCCAATTAAACGACGCTACTCTACAAAGCTGTACTACACCTACAGCTTATTGTGCTATGTCATTTCATAAAGGAAATGCATGCGGCTCGCTTACTTGCAGTAGGACAGAACCCAGGAAAGAACATGGTTGTGGGTGTTATCTCCTTGAAGGACTATCTCTGTTCACGCTATAAAATATATAGTCTGTTTATAATCAGGCCCTGTATTATAAATATCTGGTAATTCCACTGGGAGAAGAAAATGCTGAAATTATTAACTACTGAGGAACACAATTACAAGCAAAACCCTTGTAATAAAAGTTTTAATAATATAATATTACTAATTTAACATACTGGCCTATTTTATGGTCTAAAATGACTAAGAATCAGAATCAGTAATACGTACTTCATGACCTCAAAAACAAGTTTGTAAGAAGATCCACAAAGACAATTTCTGCTCCTCTCTATTGTATAAAAACCACAATTATATTGCTTTCAAAGATGTACTAATATCAATCCAAAATTACATTTAATGGACAAATTACAAATTGAAATATCCAGTTACATAAAAATACAGTGGTACTTCAGTTCTCGAATTCATTAGAACTTGAATTTTTTAAAAGTCGAACCAACCAGTTCGAAAAAAAATTACTTAGAGCTCGATCTGAATCTCAGAAGTCAAACCATGAACACCGACCTAAAATAACTTGTACGCGCGGGGAAACGAGTCACGCGGCATGTCTCTCAGTGGAAAGGGTAACACTTCAGTCTCAGCCTCGCATGATAGCATTGTGCATGTTTACACAAGCTGAATTCATATATTTAGGCAGTAAAAATACACTGCCCGTCCAAAAAAAAAGTCACCATTTGAATTTTTCGTTGAACCTTTAGCTTTGATTATGGCGCACATTTGTCATGGCATTGTTTCCACAGGCTTATGCAACATCTCACCCTTTTATTT
>JAODJW010000019.1:3980613-3993670 GCA_026777045.1 Hyperopisus bebe
AATATGCCCATGCCAACAGGGAAAAAAACCCACTGATGATGGATGGAGGTGTAACCTGGCCATTCAGTAGATTCAGGGACTTAGCTGACTTCACTTTATTGCTGCATAATGTTGCTCAGCTGTAATAATGATCCAGTCATTGGCTCTTAAGTATTTGCTGACATAAATTTAAATGGCGACTTTTTTTTTGGATGGGCAGGTAATTATTATTATATAATAAATATAATAAATAATAATAAAATACATTTAAAAATAAAGATATCTTATTAATTATTTTAATATTAATAATAAACCATTAATACATTTAACTATAATAATATTGTCGTGCCCAGCGGGGAAGGAACGGAGACAAAGGCGCAGAAGTCAGGGTATCAGGGAATGCGGGGTTTAATTACAGGTAAGGCAGGCAAAACGCAGACCGGACTGGGGAAACAAATTGAAACGCGTACTAAATACAGAGGACTAATGACAACAGCCAGAAACAGCTGATCACACAGGGATTCCACACGGGGATAAGCAGTTGGCGTGGCACACGGAAGGGCACATTGTTTTTTTTAACTTTACACATTGTTTGGATACATTTACTTTCTTACTTTAAAAATTACTGTTTTTATAAATGTGCTTAGATGTCTTTAGTTCAGTATATGCTTTTCTTGTTTTGTCCGGTTCATTTTGTGTTTGAATGCTAAAAAAAAAAAAAAAAAAAACATATTTTGGTGTAATTTTTTGTGGCCAGGAACCAATTACAGTACTTGGTTTTCCATTATTTCTTATGGAGAAAATTCAATCAGAACTCGAACTCTTTAGGATTCGGTCTGTAGTTCTGAACGGATTAATTTCGAGTTCTGAGGTACCACTGTATATTAAATATTTTTATAATGTTTAAAAATGAATGGTTGTCATGTACAAAGCCTGTATGAGTTTGGATAAATTAATTTTTTTTCATATATTAATTGTGAAATATTTCTTCCATTCTTCCTCAAGACCTTCAAAGGACCTTAAATTTTTTCTGCCAAGTTTTGGGTAAAATTTGTTTTTTTTTCCCTTCTGACAAACCTAGTATTCTGGATATTAATCATTTATATTAGGGGTGTCAAACTGCAGTCCTGGAGGGCCTTTGCCCTGTGTAGCTTAGTTCTTTCCCTGTACCACCACAAATGAGCTGTGTGGTAATGAGCACAAGTTGTTGCAAGGAGTTGAATCGGGTGTGTTAAAAGAGGGGAACCCCAAACATGTGCAGGACTGGAGTTCGACACCCCCGTTATAAAGCAATAACAGCTTCTAACTTCACCCCTACCTGTTTAATAAATCTTTACACTAAATTATTATTCCCCAAAATGTTATGGTTTACATAACCTGAATTATTAGTCTGTACAGAGGGATATGACCTCAATTTCTCCTCAATCATTCTCTGTGTAATATTAATTTTACCCAAAACACAGGCTGCTTCCCTGTGTAATATCAATAACCACAGGTTCTCCATGCACCCTCCTCCCTTCCTGCTAGTCTGCATTTCAAAACAAATATGTTAATATAAATCCCCTAAATACCCCGATTCTCATCGAGTCACAGCTTACCTGTGAGCAATGGTATGTTTGTGACTTAATTTAGCACCCATTACCATTGCATTTCTGTATTATTTTGACTGTTTGGGGTAGATGGAGTTCCGGCTGTCATCCTTAGTATCTTCAAGAGTGTTGGGGGGGGGGGGCATTCCTTCTGCTCCACGTTATCACCACTCCCTTGTCCTGTGGGAGCCAGTACCAGGCTGTGCTCCACTGCCCGGCTCTAGACACCATCACAGGGACATGTATACACACACTTCATTTTTCTGTGGCCACTCCACACTCCGGTAGGGACACACACACACACACACACACACGCACACAAAAATTGTAATTATATCTTTGTGGGAACTTCTCCATTCATTTCTATGGGGATAACTCTAATCCCAATATGATGATCTTAACCCCTACCCATCCCTAACCTTAAATATAAGTAGCCAAACAAAATGAGAATTTTGGCATTTTTACTTTTTTGATTGCATTCACAGATTTTTGTGTGGAGGCCACAACATCAAAATACCAGATTTATTACATTATGGGGGATATTTGGTCCCCCACAATGTAATATAAACATAATACATACACACACACACACACACACACACACACATACTTTGTATTGATATTTATGTGGGGACTGTCCATTCATTTCTATGGTCAAAACCCAAATCCCAACTATGATAACCTTAATCTCTACCCAGCCTAAACCTTAACTAGTTAACTATTTTAGTATTTAGATGGCAGTCACAGATTTTTATGAAATTGAGTTTCCCCTTTGGTCCCCACAATATAACACACACACACACACACACACACACACACACACACACACACCCCAACACGCTTAACTGTAGGAGCAAAGACCCAAACGTGCACATTCTCCCTCTCTCTGCTGTGGATGCAGTAAAAGACTATTTTAGATGGAAGTTCATGCTCTTTTAAACACATTTGTACTACTAATCAGATGCCATACTTTTTCTGTTTGGCAGCTTCACAGCCGACACATTGGCAAGGAACAGTGTGCATTGCTGCTCCCTGATGTTGTCAGCCCAGATGTCACCATGGGAAGGGACGGTCCCCTCTGAACAGTAAGCCGCAGTTATTCACCTTTACCAGCGTCTGTAATTCAGTCTGTTAACTGCCTTATTTGGACTTTTTTTCCCAGGCAAAAACAGACATGTGAAAGAGGGCGGAGATGCATCCTGATACCCTGGGTAAAGAAATCAATCTCCTGCTGTTGGGGGGTGGACTCGTGGGACAAAGAGCAAAGTGATGTGGGCTGAAATGCCATCAAAATGAGTTAGTGCATTAGTAAGGAGGCATCTGTCGCTCCTGTAAACAGGAAGTCCCATCTCCTCCATTTTATTGTGCTTCTCCCCACACGCCACACTAAATTATGTGGACAACTGTGTATAATACTCTCCCCTTCTGTTTGTTCCAAAGCATAAATAGGTATAACCATGTTTAAATTACAGTCCTGTCTTTTTGTTTTTGTTTAAAAGCAGACATAAAAAATAATTTGCGTGGCGACGGATGCGGGACAATGCTTGTTCAGCATCCCCAGGTGCATCGGCGAGAGTCCTACTTGGAAATACCCTGTCCTCCAATTCACAGAGCTCTTCTCAGGGAAAGTTTACAAATTGAAGCTGTTTAACCATTTACAGACATAGGTTTTCCTGGTGCAATCTTGCTTTGTGACATGCTTACCAGATTTTCAAGAATGAGATGAAGAACGGGGGCATTTCCTCAGGGCCTGCCCGTCCCTTTCAAATAAACCATGTCGACGCTTCACTCTAATATGCAAACTGCTATTTAGGGGCTACTCTGTGACTTACTGTAATGCCCCAACCCAGTAACTAATTACAAACTAGGCAACTGTCATTAACGATGGGCTAAATGTCACTGTAATAAGGCACTCTTAGAATTTCTGCAGGACCATCTGTAAAACACAGCCAATCCCATCTAATTAAGACTTGCATGTATAATTAGAGTGACAGAACTTTCTAATAAATTGCATGGGAAAGGCAACTTGACGCACGTCCAAACAATCAGCATATGCAACTATTTGTATGGCGCGCACTGGGGAAAAGGCAACGTGTATGCTGGTAATGTAACAAGTCTCATTTCTGCACTGATGAAAAAGTGAACTGAGGGTCTAATCTGGCCTTGCCCAAGGGTTTCATGCATGGTGATTTATTTTATTATCATTAATGAGTTTGGTTTGAAGCCGCTGTGCGCCTTCGCGGGCTTTCAATTTATTTTTGCGTCGGCCACATTAACTAACGTTTTAGCGAAGTGGCTTTGGCTAAACCAGGGCCCACTACCGCCACCCACGGAGATGCTGCGGTTCGTTCGGGTAAATTAGTATTATGATTTTAACGGGTACATGCCCATTCCACCTAATTAATCCCACAGATCACAGGGGAGCGTGGCACTATGGGTGAGATATATCAAGGGTATATACATATCAAAGTTATAAGCACTCTGTGATTTCTCTAAAGGAAATTAGACACTTTTTTGTTTTTCATGTCCTGAAGGTCATTTTCAGACTGAAACAACATTCATTTCTTGTCACAGGATAAAGAACAGCACCAACTACAGCTACTGACAAGGGGTGATATCTTAAAAGACACAAGGAGGCACATAATATGCATGAGAACAAACACAATCTGAAATCGAGGGGCCCAACTGTGAATATTCGCCCATTCTGGAAAGAGGGACAATTGTTGGACCGCGTAGTGTGAGGAGATAGGGGATGAATGACAGGCCGTGTTGTGGCGTCGAATAGTATGGGGAAATGTTTTGGCTCATTCCAGGTCTGGGCGAAAGGCAGAACAGGTGGGAGTAGCGATGACTTTTGGGTCCATTAAGCTTACCTGCCTGCTCTATACCAACAGCACTGAAAAGCTGGGAAAAATGGGATCGGACAGTGTTGGCTGGTGCAGCCAAGGCCAAAGTCTGTGCTCAGGTCAGGAGCCAAATGGCACCACAAGGCCCCAGTTTAACTCAAGTGGGTGGCCCTGCTGACACGACTAATATGTTACTAGGCATTATGTCTGGCAAGAGCGCTGCTCCCTCATTTGGAACAGAGGACCATGGACTGGTATTGTTTGCTTCAGTTTACCCCAGGGACCAGCTGTTCGACAGAACCGCAGAGTAGCATAGACAGCCTGGCCAGTTTAATGCAAAGCATAATGCAACAATTTACTTTGGTATAAAGCTACAAGGATCATAACATCTGCTTTATAAACAGCTTTGGTCAAGATATCCGCTTTTATAGCCAAAATATTAATAAGCATTATAGTAAGTATTATCCATCCAACCTTCCATCCATCCTCTAAGTGCTTACTCATTAGACACTATTACCCATAATATATTTACTACGCCATACTACTGCATTCTACTACACTGACAAATGTTATACGTATTTCACGATAATTCAGTTTCATTATTTATGAAAGTGGAACACAACTGGACATCGTTCTAATAAATCTTCCATTCTCTAGCTGCTTATCCCAGTCAGGATGACAGGAACATAATAAATTTTCCTCTTTTCTTTTTTTTTTTCAAAAAAAAATAAATTTGTCTTGTTTACCTTTTCTCACATCATACATTATGGTTTAAAATAAATATCAAATGCAGAGCAGTAAAAGGTCACATGTAACATTTGATTAGAGAGGGAATTTGCACAGAAAAAAATCTGTGGTTTTTTGCAAAATTACAGCTGTTTTAATATAGAGGATTCTCCGCAGCAGTTCCACTACCAAAAGCTCCAGAGTAAATGACCTAACAAACTTCAGATCCATGGACTGCAGATATTAAAACATCAAGGGAAAAAACATTGCCTATTATTAATTATGATTATTATTGATTATAATAATAATAATAACTGAAGATCCTGCATTGAAGAAGTGCAATAGTAAGTAATATCATTATATGATATCTTGAAGCCACTTATACTGGGGCCTCACAAAGCTGGATTTTTGGGTTAGCAATGTAACTTTGTAACAGAATTAAGGTGGTTTGAGCTAAATGTAAGTGAATGAAGAAAAAGTCTAAACTGGGTACCTTAAATCCGACCAGTTATCTATCTAATCAACAATGGTCATGAGATGATGATGATGATGATAATAATAATAATAATAACTTATTGACCCCATAAAGAATTCTTTGGTAAGAAAGAGTCCGTGGTGACGGTCCAATCCAGCAGGGAGGAGAACGAACTGCCGTCGCTTTGCTCTGCAGGAATTGGCTGCACACTCCTCAGCAAACGCGGGGTCCTGCCAAGCCCACCACATATTTACTGTTTACTGCGAGCTGTTGCACATGTGGTTTTAACAAACACTCTCCTCCTCCAGCTGAAGTGTCTGCGGTCCCTTGGCTTTTGTCTGACACACACAGTGCTGGTACTGCCACTTCAGCTTCAATTTTTTAAGCAAAGAAAAGCATTTATATAAAATAATAATGACTGTTTTAGACATTTATGTTTCTGTAACTGGCTATCATTTGTCCACTCTCTCCCTCCTTTTCCATTTGTGCTTGTCACTCCCAGTACTACGGTCCCAACTTCCCCGATGTCCCTGCAGCCAAAATGGAGACACTCAAAAAAAGGCCTCTCTCAGACCAACCCCCACTGGTTCCATGTCATAATGACTTCCCGCCTGAAAACACCATCCGCAGCCAGACAGAGAGAACAGGGCTCTCGCCCAACCTCCAGCGTCACTAAACCTCCCTGGTGTCACATATGTGAATTTTCAAGGAGCTCTGGCCTGGAATTTATACTAAATTATTTATTTCAGAAGTTGGACTGTATCATTAATGTACAACGCCTTGTGACACAGAACATGAGTAGATCCATTACAAAGATATTTTGTTGAACAGAAAAGTGGAACTTCCCCCAAACCCTTAAACTGCAGCGGACAAGATGTACAAGTGTAGATAAGAAAGAGATTGAGTGTTCAGAGCTCAGAAATGGCATGCCAATTTCTATTATGTCCACACTTTGTCTAAAATGACAGGCATAATGTATCATTTTCTGTGATTTTAAGAAACAGTATAAAGTGAAACCTATTCTCTACTACCTTAACGAAAAGATTTTTCATATTAGACACCATTATCCATATTTACTGTATAATATTACCATATCTTACTATAATGACAAAAGTTTGACATATTTCACAATATTTCAGTTTCATTATTTTGGAAAGTTGAAGACATTTGGTTATCTAAAAAACAAAAATACTGCTTGTCATGTACTATCCAATATAGTGCAGTCAAAACATGCTAAAATGAAGCCAATGATTATCCCCAAATTAGAATTAAGTTAGAAAATAAGTTATCTTTTGTTTTCTGTGTTTTCTTCTTGAGCTTGTAAAGTTCCTCATCAGTGTGAGCATCTCTGGTCAGAGCAGTAAGCGTAACTGTGAGACACAGGGACCTTGCAGTGAGGAACAGCTTTATTCACATTACCAGACCCTGCCTACCACAATGTTCCCTAAATCCTTTATGCAGCTGTTAGACAACCAGAAAATGGAAAGAGCTTCAGGGAAACGCTAAATGTTAGGATCAGGTGGGTTGGGAAATGCAAAGGCACATTAAAGCAACCACATAAAGCAAAATCATAAAAATCAAGAATGTTGTCTATTTCAATCCATTGCAATGAATCAGGTGACTTTCATGGGAGAAGCAACTGGATAACCCAAAACTATTTCTTCTGCTAAATAGACTTAGGCTGTAGATTGACTGTGACTGCTTTTTCACGTAACTGAAGTTGAATGGGCTCTCCAACAATAACCCCAAAAAGACCACCCTCTCTGTCCAGCTGCACATTTTACAAGTGATGAGACCTGCCACCCACAGCAACAGCAGGACTGCCATCAAATGCAGGAAAACAGCGTTGCCAATCACTGCGTTACACAATGATGTTATGCAAGTAGGCTATTGCAAGAATAACAAAAGGACAAAGAGTAAAGAAACACAGTTTTATCTTGCACTCTGAAACACTGGGGATATGCAGAATTTCTTGTTAATTTGAGTGATTGATATGAATTTTAATAGTTTGTATGTTTTTCAATGACTTGAACTGAACCATTAGACTGATTACCTACTTTATCTAAACTATAAGAGGTAGTTTGAGCATGACCCAAACCCACCAAAACCTGTTGAGGTGTCTTTGTAGCATTTGAATCATATGAGGTTAATGGTAAAGAGAACAGGGAAAAACACAAGAGAAGTTTCATTTCATCAATATGGAGTTTAACATGGAATAAAGGCTGAAACAATGCCCTAGCAGTATTCCTAGATGAGATATTGTATGGAGGGATCATGCAGAAAGTAGTCTATAATGACAGATACAAACCAATGCCCTTGTGTTCTTCAGTTCAATGTCCAGATGAGATCCATCTCAACCCTCTCAAAGAAGAATCTATCAAAGTAAGAAGGCTTAATGGTGCTTTTGGTACGGCCACAGGATTAACAGTCTGGCATTCTTGGCAGCTTGTGTACCACCTACGAACGTCTGCACCAGTGCCCAGCTAATAGAACTGGACCATTAACCTCTGGAGTGTTTTCACATCCTCCAAACGTCCGCCATTAGATGATGATAAGTTACCTGACATTGCTTTTTTTCTGATACTGCAATTGGAAGACTCTATATCACAGAGTGTATGATTTTTTTGTGCGAGTGTGTGTATATGTGTGTGTGCCCTATGAAGGGGTGATCTTCAGCCCAATGACCCTGAACTGAAGACACAGTTGGAAAATGGATTAGATGGTACGGCAATTGCATAATTTACTGACCTGTAAACATGTCTGTCTCCATTTTTTATACCCTGTGCAGGGTTACTGGGGTCTGGAGCCTGGAGCATAAGGTATGGGATAAACCAGGACTGGGCATTAGCCCACCATTGGGCCACGTCCCACCTCGGATCATAATCTCTATTAAGCACTGAATAGCAGGAATATAATGCTGTCGAATTTAACTCAATTACTTTTCATTTCATGACAGGTGAAGAGGGAAGTTTTTTTAACGGAGTGGTTCAATGAGGTCCTTGATTAGATAACCCACCCCCCACTCCCACTTTCTGGAGAAGATCCCAGCTGACATTCTATCTGCTACATCTACACTGCTCATGGCCCCTGTTCATTCATTTCTAAATGCCAGAAATGGAACCCTCGCCAAATCAGTGTACACACTTCCCTACAGCTATTTCAGAGTGTTGCCAATGAGTAAGGTACGAACTAACCACGATAATCACATGATACTTTTGCCCTGTGGAAATTAGAGTAACCTGCTTTACTGAACACATAAATATTTCCATGAACATACCAAAACCCTTTAACTCATGCTTTAATGGATGAAAGGGCCTTAATTACACAACACTGTAAATGTCTGGACACTCGCTGCCAGCAAAGATCATGCCTTTTGGGGACATTCTCTCTGGAAGTGGCCCTAAGCTGCACATCTCTAGCATTCCTGCACCCTATGGTGTGTGGCTGGACTATGCAGGCTCCTGTTAAGGCAGAAGGGTTTCCAAATGTGTGAAAAAAGGAGAACTTGCAGGGTGGAGTGGAGGGGCGTAGGGGATATAGTGATAGAGGGGAAAGAGGAAGGCCGATTTGGATTTTGTGGGTTTTGTTACATCAGGGCAGAGGGCCAGGGTAAATTTCAGCCAACTGGTCAGCCACAGCCAAAAAGTGGGTTTGGTGGCACCAGACCCAAACTTAGGTTGAAAGCATATTGCTCCAGTGCCACCTAAAACAGAACCATGATGAGGCATTTGCGAATTTGCGAAAATTTGTAACAGAGGCCTATTTTATGGCCTTTAAGCATCACTTTTGATAATATCACTGGTCAGGATGGCCAACACAGTCATATGACATAGGATCTTGAAAGCAAGGAGTAAGTTTATTTACAATACTCCACTTTTTCAGGAAATGGCATGGAATCGGGGCCAATAAATATAAAAGGAAATACCATCAAAGGTTACAGTGACTGGTGAAAAAACTGGTGACCAAGAACAAACCAATTTACACAAATTGCTGAGAATAAAGGGGCTGATTGAACAAATCAACAAAAAGAAACATGTTGACATGACTGTCCCTGTACAAGATGGCCACAGCTCTCACACTGTGTGCTTGTAGTATACTTCAAATGCCACGCATGAAACAAGAAAAATACACAACAATGTTTGTATTACTACTCATTGCTGCCTTGTCAATATGCAAATAACATGGAGCATTTTGCTTGCTTCTGCTCTTAATCATTACTGTTCAGTTTCACCGTCTTCCAGGGCACTGAGACACCTCACCATTACCTCTGTCCTTGTTCACCATTTTCTCTCCTGCTTACATCTTCTCCATGTATTCTTGCATCCAACTGAATAAGCAGTCAACATGCATGTGAGCAAGCTTATGCCTGTCCTGAGACAAGGATAGTGTGCGCATCTGCTGCGGCGAACTCAGAGCAAATGAATGGACTAACACTTGGGACTGAGGCACTTAATGGAATCCATAGAGTATATGTCAGCTCCGTGCCACTCCTCCCACATGAAATCCTAAGCGTTCTGCACGCCTGTCTCCGTTTTTAGCTCCCAGCTATCCATCAGTGGGCATGGCCCCGAATGCTCAGAGCCCTGTTCTGTAATTAAAAGCCATCACTGTGTGGCTGCATGGCCAACCCAACCCCTGTGCCATCAACCCTGACTCTGGTCTGCACGCCAGCATCTGTGCTGTCATTATCAGCAACTGAAACCGGCACACCCCCCCACGAGCTGGTGCAGCCAGGATCTCTGATTCATACTCATTCCAGTACCCATACAATTGGCTCTGTCAAGCTAATCCCATCTGACAAATTCAATTCTGTCACTTAGCGCCAACAGTTTTCCAGTCGTACATGCGCCATGGACTGGACCCAGTAACTTCCCAGCAAATCATTTTCAGCATCACTAAATGGACTGACTATCTCCCCACTCCTGGACCATTGATATTACAGCAAATATTAGAGCCAGGTACTGGCAACAAGTACTATGACAGAGGTTAAATAACAGAATTAAGTTCACCGAGTGGTCAGTTCTATGTGTTTCTACCATAATTGTCTGGTGTAAATAAGTGTAATCCAACCCTGCAAATATGTGCTGGAGGGACTAGAACCAGAGATTTCACAGTGTCATGTCAGACATAGGGATGTGTATTCTTAGCCCCAGAATGTGGAAGTTAGTCTCTCCAGATAAAATGATTCCACATTTCATAAAAATAAAAGCCAACACAACCCGGAGAGACGAAAAGTAGCTAACACAACATTAAAACCAACCACTTATCAGTATTTTTATTAAGCTATTTTCACATTCAGCTTCTAGAAAGCCATCCATCCATCTTCCACTTATCCCGGTTAGGGTCACATGGGGGAAAGTTAGAGTATACCCTGAATGAGATGCCAGTGCATTGCAGGGATAATGCATGCATACACTCACAGAGACAATAATACACTATAGGCAAATCAGAGACGCCAGTTAGCTTAACTGCATGCCATGGGGATACCAGAGTAAACTCCCGTGACACAGGGAAAACAAAAATAATGCTGATTCTTGTTTGCTTCTGTGAGAAGGTTAACATGGAATCATGTAACGTTAAATCTACAGGAACACAGTCATGGTGAAGAGCCAAGCTAAGGAAGATGCTGTCCATCTACAGTATAATGCAGAAAAACCAAATTAGCACCTTTAAAAATTACAGTTTGAATTACTGTAACATTTGTTTTTTTGAGTGTATCTCTCAGTCCATAACAGACTTCAGGTGGTGCAGAGGGCAGCAGTCTTCCTAATTTTTTCCTAATACCAGGAAACTTAATCATATTAGTCATGCTTTGTCATTTTCTAGTTAAATATCCTATTGATTTTAGACTGTTACTTGTACCGACATACAAGCCTCTGAATAGCCTTCCCCACAGTACAATCTTTTATTTCTATATTACCCTTTACATACATGCAGATACTTGAATCCAAAACAACGCACAACGGAAAAAGCAGGATCAGCCAGTCACTGGAGCAATTGGGGTTAATTGTGTCATTTGCACTGTATGTATGTATGTATGTCTCTATCTATCTCCGTGTTCAGTGTTTGAACAGAACCACAATTCCAGTATGTACACATACTGGCAGTAAAGAGTCCTGAGTCAGGAGTGCAATGCTGATCACAGTCACGGAGTCATAACCCACTGAGCCACACAACACCCCACCTATATAATGCCCCTCATTTGCTTCACTCTCAAGGAGTGACTTATCTATTAGTTTGCAAAGTTGAAGGGGCTACACTGGACAGCATTCTCCTCACAGAGCTCTGCAGCAGTGGAACAGTCCTCCAGCACACTCTCAATCTTTAAGTCAAGGCTAAAAATACAATTGTTTTTGTTTAGCCTACAGATATACTAGCTCCAGATAGTTACTCAGCCCTTACTACAGGTTGAACAGAGCTGGGTAAGGATCAGTGTCAATTGTACTGTCAGTGCTATCACTCTTGCTTCACATTTGCCCTTGTGTTGTCGGAATCCTCATGGCTGTGTCCACACCTGCCTTTCCTTTCTAATCATGTAGCCATATCTAGGCCGCCTGAGGCTTCTTTATTCCATTCACACTGCTGCCTTCCACTGTTGCTTTTATGTTTCTCGTGTGCTGATGCACTTTCCTTAACCCTGCACATCTTCTGGGGTGAACCACTCATTGGTCCTGATTTAAGGGAGCCCTCTGCCCACCCAGCAACCTTCCTGTATCACCTGACCTGCTCACCATCTGCTTATGCCTCCTCACCTGCCCATCTGCCTGCTTGCTTCGCAATGTGTCTGCATACCTATGCTACCATATGCCTAAATATACCTAACTTATGTAAACTTGCACTGCCTGGTGCTGGCCAGAGGAACATGGGCTTCCACTTCATTCTGGTTCCTCCTAGGTTTTCTTCACCTATCTGCGGGAATTTCTCCCTTAGAAATGGCGTTACAGTCCGAGCCCCTCAGGTCTGGGACACCGCAAAGTACTCCAGTGTTATATGCAGTGGTGCGCCAATGTGGAATTTCTTTGCTGGAACCGATAATTTTGTCTTACAGATAACCTACAGTGATTACCAGCTAACCTCTGAGCTCCACAGATCTGTAGTAAACCTGATGTCAGTGACATTGCTCCTTAAGATCCTATGTGTGCAGTGAGCTAATGCAGGTACCGAGACATCAGCAGTGCAGTACCAACTTGGGAGAGAGTTCTAACTGACAAATGAGCTGATGAAATACCTTGTCCTTAACTATGAAAATTGGTTGATCATACATTACAGTCATCCACATTACTTTGGTACAGATTAGATTAGATTAGATTAGATTAGATTAGATTAGATTAGATTAGATTAGATAGGACTTTATTGATCCCACAATGGGGAAATTTGTGCGTTACCACAGCTCAAGACAGATAGCAAGAAGACTACAAGAGTAATACCAAGAATATAAAAAT
>JAODJW010000019.1:3994484-4021479 GCA_026777045.1 Hyperopisus bebe
TTCCCCCAGAGGAGCTGGAGGAAGTGGCTGGGGAGAGGGAAGTCTGGGTTTCCCTGCTGAGACTGCTGCCCCCGCGAACCCGACCTCGGATAAGCGGGAGGAAATGGATGGATGGATGGATGGATCAGCTGATACCGATACATTAATTCATCATGCATATCAATTTACATGTTAAAAGTGATATACAAGTAAATTAAACAGCCAAACTCCATGCAAACAGAGCAGAGGTCAGATTCAAAACTTCAACGTTGAAGGTGTCAGGCAAATCATGAGAAGAAAAAAACCCTTTATCATATTATGACATATCATTCATTTACATTTCATTTCTTTTACTCACTGCATGAACTATATATTAGAGTTACAAAAAGAATCAATTGAAAGCTACTTACTCCTCAGGACAATCATACAGAACACAAAATGATACCATTGGACTGTAACCATGAATTGAAGAACTACATGCAAGGGCTGCTAATGACATCAGTGTTGGACAATAGGGCTGAATCAAATGTATTATTTTATTAGAGGGGAAAAAAGACAAGGCCCCTTTAAGGGTGAAATATGATGAGTGTGTTGAAAAAAAAAAAATGTATTTAAACAAGCATTTGAACATGCCAACTTCTTCCCATGAAGTACACCTCAAACTAACTCATCTTTTACAAATGCACCCAGCTGATTCTATGTGAACCCTAACAGAATGCTCAGTCCAATCAGGGTCACCTGGGTTTCATTTTCTAAGGTTTGTGTAGGCACACAGCCGACAATCAATTACATTGGTGGCGCAAACCCAGTCATATGCAGTTATTCTCCCTGCTGCTGATTCACAAAAAAGATTCATCTGTAGTGATTATTCATGCAGATCTGGAACTGGAGGTTAGTGCCCAGCACTGCTGTCTCTTTTCCTCACAACCTGACAGAGCATAACCACAGACTGAACTTCCAACACTGTATCCACACAGCTTCTCACCTCTACCCGAGGTACTGCGTTTTCACCTGGAACAATCTCAATTGCCTTTAGTAGACTTTTAGATAACAGCACTAAAAGCAGGCTACAAAAAGGATAAGCGACATGAAATGAAGAGTGGGCCCCGATACAGAAATCTTATTGAATTATGAAACTTATGAATTATGAAGCTACCATTAAAAGTCATACATGCGATGTCATAGGTGGGCTGTTACATACTGTCAACACCTAATTAGTTCCCCAAGCCATCTGTGTTTTCAGAAATTAAATTATTTAAAAGGCCAAATATTGTTCTCTTCACTGACTTTGTCACATTATTTGACTTTAACAGGTGTCAGAATATATAACGCATTTCTGGAGCTATTACAGAAAAATTAGGCATTTCAATAAAAATTGTAATGAAATATTATTTCCATGACCTTCTCTGCAGATTTGGTTCAGAATGTAAATGGCTTAATGTATTTTGTGAATGATCCAGCTTCAATAATAGGCCTGAGTATTGTCATTGCATAGAGGTCTGCCAAGACACATGGAAAGACTTGCTGACAACCTACCTAGAGAGCAACAAATAGCACATGAGCTTGGAGGCCATTCATGAATCTCAATACTCAAGAACCACAGGCATAAATTTGCAAGGACTCGCATGCTAATGGTCTGAGCCCATCAGAGAACAATAGTCATGAAAGACATACAGTCAGATAATACAGCAGTGGATCATAGTACATCATGCTCCTGATGCTCAAGATTTTGGGATTTGTGTGGCCACAATACCTGAATAGAACATGTCTTTGGCCTTCTCCATCTGGTTCTCAGAGAGACAAAGAAAAAAGGAAAAAAAAAAACCATTAAATTATTAGGATATGGAACAAATCAATGTCCCCGACCCTGAATATTACTGCGTGGTAGTTAACTTTACACAAGGGATTATTTACTTATTGATGACTGTGTAGCAAATATGCGAGATAGTCGTGCTTTGATCTTATTTTCAGAATCAAATGCTTAAAAGTACCTTTGTCTTCTATTTCAAAATATAAGCATAGCACTACCCGGGTATTAAACCAAACACAAATTCAAAGGAGTCCTAATGAAGACAAACAGTCATTTCACATTTCATTTGTTTCATGTGCTTAAGTCATTGATCCCTAGATGCACACTGAGTCTTCCGTTTTTTTTTGCCTCTAAAATTTATGCAAGACGAGTTCATCTTGTAAACAGGCCTATTGAAACTCCGGGAAAGAAAACATCTTCGGGCTTGCCCAGAGGGACCCTGTCAGATTTTGATGGCTGTAGATGATTTCTGTGTGCACTGACAGTAAAAACCAATATTAAAAACTATGAAACTACTATACATATCAATGACTAAGATAAAACACAGCTTGGTCCCGCCCCAGACATGGAAGGCAACCCAGGATAAAATTCCCTTGCACCACACAAACTCTTATAACAAAAACTTTCAGTGCTACAGTCTATCGCAACATCTGGCTCCTTGTGTAAGCAGATATTAGGATCAAATTAACTAGAAATGAATGGAATGATATATGACAGGGTGCAGATGTTCAGGGCGGCGGTGTGATAATCTGGTTGCGAGGACTACATAATGAATTCAGCAGAGTACAGCAGGGACACCAAAACCCTGCTTAAAGGTAAATGTGGTGGAAAGTTAGAACACGCCAAGCAAGCAGAGGTGTTCTTAAACAGCGTGGGTAATTGCTTTATTGTGTGGTGCCTTTTGTTTTAGCTGTAATATGTTATCACTGCCACCTTTCAGAGCCTAAATGCACACACCTTTCTGCACAGTAGCATTCAACGGTGCTTTGAGTGCAGTGAAATTCAAATAACCTCAATAGCCTTTCTCTAAGTCTGTTGATGTCAATGACTATCAATGCATGCACTTGTAATTGAAATATGTGAACAAAAGTGAAGTTAGTGAATGTGTCATTCACGGAAGATTCGGAAGACTTGATTCTCAAAAGTGATAAATTGAATTTAACAAAGTGACAAATTTAAGCAGTGATATTTGGAATTGGACAAGAGAGTGAATTTTATTGGATTGATAGTGTTACCTCCACAAAGACAACACTGGAAGGAACCACCCAATTACTTCTTTGCAGCAAAATACAAAATACATACTTCAGTGTTCTTACGTTATTCTGTACAATGTTAGGACCATTTACCAAATTACCAACCATTTTGTTTGTCAGAATATTTTGTACCAGAAAACGGAACAAGATGATTTTAAACATTTTGCATCACTCATATTGTTAAAAATACATACCGTAAGTTAAGCTATGGGTGCAGAGCAATAAAAGGATTGTGTGTATAACACGTAGTATAAGGAATCCTTGACCCCATTTTATAGTGAGTTTAAACTGACAGCCATCGTTCCTTTGCATGTTTGAATAATTTAGTGTGCAACATCCCATGTCTGATGGCAGAATGTGTACTATGTGGTTAAGCTAGCTAGCCATTTTTGCCATGGAACAGATGACTGCTTAACATGACATTAGCGAGAGGCACTCTGACGCTAAATGATTAATGTGGTTAATGAAATATAAATATTCCAAATTTTAAATAGCAATACATTGTCAATATTTAACAATAATAGTACAGTAACAAATCTGCACAGTGGCATTAATCGATATATAATTTATTACTGAAAACATGCTTAACTGCACCTCTTAGCATAAAGGTATTTAGAGAAATGTTGTGACTTCTCCTTCCATATTGACAGAACACATGAAGGACTGAAAAAAAACTCCACATAACACAAAAAATGGCTTTTAAGCACAACCTCTCCTGTAACAAGTGAGCTGACCAGCTGGCTCTGAATGAATATGTACTTAATGGCAGGGTGCTGAGTTCGGGTCTGTGCAGGGGTGTTTGTTTGGCTTCCCATACATGCTGCTATGCCATTCCTGTGATTCTATTAGGCTGCCTAACACACCTGAGGTGAACAGTCAGATCCCCACCCCCCCCACTACCACCCACCCACAGTGAGCCCAGGTGGCACAGAGCCACCGTCCTTCCTCTGCGCCAGCCTTCGCCGCCACTTAGGTGACAACAGGTTGGCACCAAGCAGGGTTGCCGCAGGACCCACCCGCCGAACTCGGCAGAAAGGATGTGATCACACCTCTTAATATAAACGGCTGGCTGTGTTATTTCCAGCTAAATTACATTATTATGACTTCATTGTTGCATCACAATCCTCTTAATTAGAGCCTGGAGATCTGTGCCACAGATCTGCTCCTGGTATAAATAATTTACTCTGGTAAAGTAGGTTTGCATACACAGGAGGGTGCTGATCTCATGCCAGTCCTTCATTGAGATTTTAGCTGCAATATTGTTTAAGGGGCCCTTTCTTCTCTAATCACATTATAGTCCTTGGGAAAATTCCTAAAGCCTGTACACTGAACATACCACTACCGAGAATGACCAAATAAATGGAAAGAGCAGGATTCAGGGACACAATGACATTTATAAACAATATGTATATATAAATATAATAAACACCATTTTTTACTAATACTTTTCCTCACTATCCATTTTATTATGCTGTTCTACATCTCCAACTACATTCCATACATTTTAAAATGTTTGCAATTTTTTACAATTATGGTATTTTTTTATTTTAGTTCAATTCTCTTCAATTCTCATTCCACTTGTATTTATAATGTGCAGGATTGTTCGAGTTTATAAAAAAACACTATATAAATAATGTTTGGAATTAACTACATCAGAACAATAATACTACTAATTCTTATAGTACAAGCAATATTTCTTCTTTTCAGTGGCAGTATGAGCGGTATTAGTTATTGCTGATAGTATGATAAGGCTTTTGTGCATGCGACCACTCCGTTTGAACATAGAATTCAGAATGTGACATTGCGGCAGGTCATCTATGCTCAAGGCAGTCAAAGCCAACAACTGTATCAAGGGTCAGGTGCAGGGCCTTGGGAAACTAACATATTCAGAGGTAAAATTTAAAAATGCATTCCAGCAGGGGAACGGATTGTGTGCTTGTTTACCTCAAAAAATGCATTTGTGTTCAAGGGGCACGCACCCACATCCGCTAATGTAAGTTGTAATCCATCGCAAGTCTAAGTACGTAAACTAAATTTCATAGAAACTCCTATCTTCCGTGCATCTACAATTGACTTGTTATTGTAACACTTACTTAGAGCCTGGCGTTTCTCCACGGCTAAGAGGGCTTTTTCCCCCTTCTCAGTCCGGGGATCTATTTTTAAGATGGATGACTCCCCCTGCTCCTGCCCAGACTGGGAGCTAGAAAGTTTACTTTCCTAATAAAGAACAGGTGCACATTTCTGATGTTTTATTGCTTTTCCAGCAGCAATGTGAGTGCTGACAATGTAACAATGAACCACGGCGTTAAATAAATTCTCTATTTCTTCCTGAGGTCACATGCCCAACCCTCGTTTTGATTTAAAGCACCTCAACTTAAAGTCCTTTAAATAGACACTACAAACTGACTATTTCGCACATAAATTTAAAATATGTACACCAAATATAGAAAATGATAAATGAGGAAGACTGTTTATGGACACAAAATTCTACATGTCACATTCTATACATCTAATTGCTTACTTTTCAGATACAAGTACTGGTACTATTTTTTGTGGAACGTTTCTTTATTACATTAATATAAATAGTGGAAGGCAAACACCAACAATGAATTCTATGTGAGGACAGCCGGACAGTTACATTACAGAACAGCAAGAACCCCACCAAGTCACAGAAAATTTATAGCATAGGCCAACAAATCTTTCCTCATCTACACCTCCAGAGTGCATAGAACACGGAAACAAAGCTGAAAATTACCTGCGATGTAAAATGACACAGGAGAAAACATTATGGTCAATAAAATGAGATGTGAGGATGCCATGGGTGAGTCTGCATGGACACAGTCCGTCTACGAGCCCTGCACAAAAATAACAGGATAAACAACTATGGCAAACCGAATGAGATTTTTTTTCCCCCTTTCCACCTACAACTTTGTCATTTTCACCAGCAGCCATGTTAAAATTACAGCAGTCTGGCAAGTGGTGAAATGAATGAACCATGACCATAGATCCAATAAAACCTAAAACGCAGATGGACTGTGTTGTGCTGACAACTGTAAATTCAATTTGCTCATCACTCAGCAGTAGAGTACAGGTCAGACAGAGAAATCGGGCTCAGAATTTCTCTCACCTACCCACCCAGCCTCTTAAATCATCCAGACTCAATATTCTTTAAAGCCAAAAAAGAAATTTTTGCACATGCCATATTGTGACCAATATCATAACACATTTCCATAAAGATATTACAGACTCATGTCTTATATTTAAGGCAACACCCTCAGAGTCCTTCCTGTCCTGATCACAAATGTCATACCTTTCTTTAAAAGGAGTAATTGCTCAAACATTTTTACAAAATATCCACAAAGTACTTAAACTCATGCACCAAAAAAGCATAAAAAAGTGAAATGTTTTTTTTTTTGTTTCCATGAAATTACTAAGAGGTTCATTATCCTGTTTATACCATAGGTAACCTGAAAAGGGACAGAAAAATGAATGAACAGTACATAAACAAACCAAAACCCTTCTCAGGAAGTTTAGTTAAGATCCCTTTCATTTATTTCCTTAAAGACAAATGCACAAATCCTTAAAAGGAATCGTTTCTTTTTGGAAAAGATCTGTCCAAAGATTTTCAGACTCTCATGTAAAAGGTTTACATTTTCGACAATCTCATGCAAATAAAAATAAAACAAACTCAGTTGATTAAGTAGGGTGAGACACGGGCAGTGGCAATAAAGCACACTTAATTGGAATCCATGGCTGTTTGGACTGTGCCACTTGGTGTGCCAAACCGCACCATGGCGGGCGGGTTCAGCTCATGCACTACTCATCCAGCACCTACGCCTCCTTACCTGGAGGATGGATAATCCTGCCCGCTTCCTCTCCCCACTGGAGCACTAATATACAACCTTCCTAGCCAACGACCACTTTTCATCCGCCCAAAGCGCCGAGGCTTCTTACGTCTGCGCTGGCACGCTGCCCTCTCAGACACAACGTCCCACATTAGCGTCCCACACCGAGGGCAGGTGAGCGATTTCACTGGCAATGCTCTGCACATTGCTGTGTTTGCAAGGCACTCCACAGACCTTGTAGAAGTATTTTGCTGCTTTATTCCTTTTTCTAACCAAGAGCAATACACGTCTACTGGGTCTGTTTGACAGGCGTCCAGTCATTTCTCAGTGGGCTTGAAAAAAGATCTGCCCTTTGTCAATGCCCGTTTACAGAGACTAACTCACTTACTCCAACATCTGGCAGAAGGGCATTGGCCATCCTGTTTCTCTGAGTTTACATCTGGCAATATGAAAAGACAATAAATAAACCAGGAATAACATATACAGCCTGAGAAATTAATGAAAAAGAATGGAACAATCAACACTTAAAAAAGAAGGGGGGTGGTAGTTTCTAAGAGCATTGTGAGCCCCTCCCAGAGGTGGATATTTCAGATCCAGAAAGAGAAAAATCCAAACCAGGATTTTGTTTCAACCAACCAGTTGCATATAAAGAGTCACAGTCACAGAGTACTCAACTGGTTGGTTGAAACAAAATCTTGGTCTGGATTTTTTGTTTCTGGACCTGAAATGTCCGCTTCTGGCCCCTCTAGATTCCCCGTCCAGTGCACTGGCACTGTCTTTCATTCTGGGCTGGTACTTCCAACAGGAAACTGACAGGGTATTGTGTGACACCGTGGAATGTTCTATAGCTCTAGCCTGGCACAGCCGACCTACCGCTGACAACAATGCTCTTTTTGTCCGCCTCACTTTCCTCAAAATTTTGAGTCTGCTTTTCAGACACAGGTGGTGCACCGCTATATGGTCACACATTTCTTACTGTCTGTAACTGAAACAGCAACTTCTGCTATGTCGGGCATCACAGCCGCTGTGCTAAGGTTTCTATCCTTAGCCGAGGGAAACAGCTCACAGAAAAATCACTTTAAAGGTAATGCGTCTGAAGGTCTCTACTATGTTCTTATTTTAAGGAAGTGATGTTTTGGAAATCACTCTCAAATAGTTATTTTTAAGTTTTGGGTTTCAGTGTCAAGTACTCCTTAAGTATAAGGTGTTTTTTCACTCTCCCATCGCTGCGAAAATCCAGAAAGTACCAGAAATCCAGAAATTGCTCTCTTCCCGCAGTTAAAAACTATGGCCATGGCTTTTCTAGCCTCTTAGGACTTACCGTTATGCACAGTATGCATACCATCTGTTGCAGAGACAAAGATTAATTTTGCTTTATATGTTTAGAAATGTATCCTTCTTAGAAACAATGAAAAGCATTTTTTTTAAGTAAATAAAACTTGGGGCATAAATAACAAGTAGTGATACTTTGCTTTACTCCACAGACAAAAATTTCCTATTTATACCCAGCTGGATATTTTTACTGAAGCAATTCAGGTCAGGTACTTCACTCAATGTGCAGCGCCAGAGCCTCTCTTGGGACCTGCACCTAAAGTATGTTAAATTACACTTTGATTGTTCGTAATAGTGCCTATAACATTAGCAATTACAATTTACATAAATTTTCAGCAAATGGAGAGAGTAAAGCTTTATTCGTATATTAATTACTGCCCATAAAGAAAAGACGTCAGGTTCTGGTGGGTACACTACAAGACACAAGGAAAGGAATTTCACTATGCTTTGGAAATTTGGAGATGAAATGTCAGGTGCAGTTTTAATACACAATAATATAATTTTTTTTCTGTGTGCAGGTCCAACTCCTGATCTGAATTTAAGGAGAATATCGAGTGAGCTGTTGTGCGACTATGTTGTAGCTGGTAAACACAGTTATCCTGACAGCTCTGGGTGTTTTGAATTATACACTCCTGCAGAATAATTCAGAAACGGCCAGCGTACCAGATGAATGTGTGCCAAGTCTCCAGCCAGCAACCCATATTTTTGTACCGTGATGGGTCTGGATTTAACTTTACACTAAAATTAAGAATGTGGATTTTTTTTTGGAACTTAAAGGCACTGCACCTTTGGACTGAGCTTCAGGACCTCATGCAGGCACAACTGGAAACCATCTTCCTAGAACTTATGACAAGAGAGACTTAGACTGAGAGCAAAACTATGAATTATTACGTAAAGGGAAATCTTTGTGCTGAAGAAACTGAAGACAACTCATTACGATTTTCAGAAAGCCTAAGTGTGGATGGCTCCTAAGACTGGCATTCACTTACCTCAATCTCTCGGTGTCAGAGGTACACAGCCTGTGAACGCACCACAGTGTGCACCATTCATGTGGGGGAGTGGAGGGATAACTGCTGGGCCACATCTACACGGCAGTTGTGAAACCTTCACACGACGTATTGCTCACAGGTTGACAAACGTTCTTCTCCTGGCTACACCCTCTGGTGCTGCAGCTAATTATATGAAACAGAGGCGTATAAGTACCTGGCCTGCTAAACTGGGTCTTACTGGGGAATATAGAAAAGCATGCCATTTTAAATCTGTTTTAATGTAGCTTTATCAGAACTGCCACACTGCATATTCTTAAAATAAAAACATTAAAAAAGTATTTTACAGCAGAAATGCAGGGTCTCAAGGTGGGAAAGCCTGGAGTCTATTCAAGACAGCATGCAGTATACTGTAAGGCTGAGAGAAGCCCTGGATGGGATGTCATTACATTGCAGGGCACACACTGCTACAGTGTCACACAGCATAGAGATGTAATTTGCCAAGAACACCCAGAGGATACTCATTCAACTCAGAAAGTATGTGCACTCACTAAAAATATATGTATACATTGTTATCAATATGAATAGAAATGCGCAATAACAATTGAAATGACTTGGCAATCTGAATTTACGGTTAAGAACAATAAGAAACTTATCCAAAAGTTCCATGATTGGTACTGTGGGATAATTTTTCTGAAGCTGCTATCCACGGACCAAAGCTACTCCTCCACATGCACTTTGGTGGGTCTGATGTAAAGCGACGTGGAAACTTAGTGTGAGGGGCTGTGTTCACCTGCCAAGTTCTCATTCGGGTTTAAGGACAATTTTCATTCTTTGGAAGGCCAAGCCGTGTCGCTCTGTTCCAGGGGCGCCTTTATTACTTTCATTACCCTGTACACAATGCTTAGAATTGTCCAAGATTTTGGAGTGGTGCGACAGGGTCTTTAAATTACATAGAAATGATGACAAAGTATGTTCTTCGGAAACGGCCAAACCACGGCCAAAAAAAAAAAAAAAAAAACCCAGGCAGAAAATCACCAAGACAGCAATAATCCATAACTCAGACTTCATTGACACACAAGTACGTGTGCGATTAGCCTTGAGGGAGGGGCTGTTTAATTCCCCAGGAGAACATGAGTTATCAAGTAATTTCTTCAATGAAACCACCCGTCCACAATAAGCATTCAGACTAACCCGACCCCCAACACCCAACTATCAATCTCACATTGGCTCAAATCATTCTGGTTTTGTGTGTTTATCCAAACAATGAGGAGTGAAATATAAGAGGAACTGTTTTTAATTTAAAGCATGTTAGAAAAAAAGATTTCAGAAAATCGGTGTTGCATCCAACCCTCATTTAAACAAGCAAAAAGTAACTCGCGAGTTCTCATTTTACCAGATGAATCCCGTTAAAAAACCACCATTCCCCCCAAAGACACACCCCCCCCCCCCCCCCCCCGCATTAAAATCACATCTCTGAGATAAGCATGCAACGCTGATTAAAACCGGACCCCTCCCAAGAATGTGGGCTGACGAGGTTCCAGTGAAAGAGGGGCTCCTTGGTGGCATCTCAGTGCCAAAGTCTCAGGGGAAGTAACTGCTTCCATATCAAAAGCCTTGGCTGAGTTATCCAAAGGACAAAGGCCTGCCAGGGGTGCAAGCCAAGTGCTGCGGCTCTATGATGTCATTCCTGTCTACTCGCTACAAACGACAGATAGACAGACAGGCAGACAGACAGGCAGGCAGAAAGGGGCATCATGCATCCTCAGTTGAGCCAGCACATTCAGAGTCGTCATTTATACCAGCGCCCGGTCCTCACGTGTGGGAAGGAAAATTACAGCTGACGGCTCTGCCAGAGTAAAACGCGATATATCATTCCATCCATTATTCAATTATGAAATAAAACGGAAACTCTATAACTAGTTAGACGCTCATCGAAAAGACCTCTGCCTGGATTTCATTAGCAGATTTATTAATACGTGAAATACGGCAAGGGGAAGGATAACACTATAAATCATGGAAATCTCTTCTACGAACATGCTGTGAATTAAAAAAGCTTTTGCCTTCATGTTAATTCAAGTCATTGACGAACTGAAAACCACAGTTGCGTTACAATCTCCATATAATAAGGCTTCCTTATAGCATTTTGGTGTACACCAAGGACTGATCCGTTTGAATTCTAGAACTAATTGGTAAATAATTTTGCAACATATTTTCTACAAATCACTTAATGTGTCTATTTGTAGGGGTTCTTGTTTTAAAGGTGTTTTTAGTTCCTCTTCTGTTAATTAAAGGCTGCAATGCAAAGAAATTCAAAACACAGATGGTGGTTATCTCCAAATTCATCCTGATGGGAGGGATTTGAAGTTTGCTTTGGCTACTTTACTAGTCCAAGAAGACAGCAGGAAATGGATAAGGAAAGAGCAGCTTTGGAAAATCACAGCGCATTAAAAACAAATCTACTGCGGCAGCCATCAGCTTAGAAGACTCAAGGAGCTTAAAGGGTCAACGGTCTAGAAACAGGTGGCGTGTACCTGATGCATCTTCCAGTACAGACTGACACCAAGGAAGCAATGCAAGATGTAGTGATGAAAAAATGACTATACCAACCATACGGCCATAAGGTCTTACAGTTAATGTTGTCTTAAATCACAACAAAATTAATTTTAGCAACTTGTAGCAAGAAAACCTGAACAGCTAAGTTCCTTTATGAAAAGTCCTTCCTGAGGGCTTTATGGCTGCTCTGCATTCATGGGTACAAGGCCATACAATAGGCTGCAAATACACTGACATTAAACACTACTGAACTCTTTTCAAACTAATTTATAAATCTAAAATTGCTTTACAGACTATATATTCCTCTGCCTGTCTAAGCTGAAGTAAAGAAGTCTCCAAGCAGGAACAGTCTGACCCAACAATTTAGCATTAGCCAACTTCTCAGGCACATTCTTTAAAAGAAAAGAAAAAAAAACAGAGCCCACTGCAGCACCTAAAGCCTCATAACAAAATAGGAATCCTAGATTTGGTAAGTGATGTCAAGCGTTCTTCAGCTGCAAAAAAAAAAAATACAATATTAATGAATCTGGAAGGTTCATTGACAGACCAAGCATGAAATACGTGTTCTAATGCAAGACTAATTCAAATTAAAAAACACCCTCAATGAACCATATATGGGCATTTAACTTCCACATAACAGGTCAAACTGCACAATAGGAGAATGTGTTGCAGAAATGGAAACCATGATGAGGCATGTACCCTTTTATCCTTATTCCTGTTTATAATATATTTTGTACTGTATGATTGTATTATTCATTTGTTAAAACTGTATTGTGTTTTTAAGAAATAAAGCTACAAAAAGATGGAGGGGTAAAAAAAAATGGAACTTCACTGAGGTGGAAATTTTGGTGGATGTAATAGAAAAAAAAAAACAAACAGGTATTAATTGGAAACTTCACCAGTGGCTGTTCAAAGAAAGAGAAGAACCTATCATGGGGACAGGTGACATATGCAGTTAATGCTGTGTCAACTGTAATAAGAATGGCAGCAGAGGTGAGGAAGAAGTCGTTTGATCTGAAAATGGTCACCAAAAAAGAACTGCAGTCCACAGATCCCACGTCTGTTCCACAGGGTGATAAAATAGCTGTCATTATAGGCAAAATATCCTTAACAGGACACATTTCAGGGAGTGACACTGACGGTGCAGCTCCATCACCCATGGATGAGGCTAGGCTATCAGACATAGGTAAGATACTGCTGTGGTTGTGTTTAACTCACTGCAGCAAGTAAAATACGTTACAGGCCACAGCAGACCAACAAGTGAATGTTGCTGAAAATGAACTGTGCCAGACACTGCAGTTGTTTTGTAATGCATGTATTTAGTGACAGTAATATCATTTTTCTTTGGGCATGCACCGGATATAACATTGGAATGATTCCTTGTCATTAGCATGACCTGCCTGCTCATATTTTATAGGAACATAAGTAGATCATTCTATTTGTCTATCATTGTGAATGATTAAGTGATCGTCTGTGCGTATCCTGCTGATCGATTTTCTGCAGTTACCCTTCTCTACTGCTAAGTTTACACATAAGCATGGTCAAGAGTATTGGTAAATAAAGTTATTCCTCCATATCAGTAAGTAATAACTTCCAAGAACTACTGCAGATGGCTAAAACTGAGGACAGTAGCAAATCAATCAAGTACCCCATATATGAGTTGGTGTACACACAAATGGTAAAGTTTAATTGTACATTAAGGCATTACCAATATAAAAACAGTGATAATATAGTACATTTTACTTTTATACAGCACTGTATAATGTAATGCACTGTACTCCCTCTCTCTCTCGAATGAAACAGATTCGGATGTTTTAGCCTAATTCTCAAGCGATGATAGAGCAATGAAAAAATATGCACCAAGGAATGACAGAGCAATGAAAACCATGCTTTTTATACATTTTTATAACAGACACTGATAATGTGGCAACAAACGCAATGAGTGAGAACGCTAGAGCCAAACTGGATGAGCGTTCTGTGGAGAAGCATGGATATGGGAACAAAAAGATATGGACTGGTACATTTCACCATATTACAGCTTGTACTGAGTTGGTGTGCAGTTTGAAACTTATGAACTGTTTGTTTCTAGAATTTTCCAACTTTTTTCTTCAGACTGCGGCAAACCGTGCATAACTGAAACAGGGGTCCCACTGTATACACACATTTCTATGCACAGGAAGAAACTGACAAATACCATTCTATGTGTAAAAATGTCTGTATGCACAATTTGTGCACAAAACTCTTCGTACATATGGTTGATAAATGAAACCCCAGAAATCTACACTTGGGTGACCTCCAGCAGAGTTTGACAACTGCCTTTCACAACACAGGTGACAGTGGATCAACTTCACCACTTGCCTGAGTATCTATACATACCACAGTGCATGTCAGCAGGATGGGTTTGCCACCCACACATGTAGTATGTTAAAACTCATCCAGTTTATCTCCAACTTCACAATAAGGTAGGAATCACGTCCTGTTATTGGCAGAAAACAGTTCACACTCTAGGATAACAAAAGCACAACATTCCTAACTTAACTATACACCTGTGCAAATCAAAGAGATCCATACCTTCTTCAGAGGGGTGTGTCTGGATAGGAGGTTCAAAGCAGGGATGTGCCAACCAGTGCTTGTCTCATAATTGATTATCCTCTCTAGGTTGTCACAATGACTGCTAAGTAACCCCTCCAGCTAAAGCAAGAGTTTTTATCAGATGGTGTATTTAATAAGACGCCTCTTTTCATGCTCTCAGGTCTTTTAAACAGTAATGGATTTACTTAGTGGTCTCTCCATCTTTCTTTCTTTCTTTGAGTTTCACACTATTCCCAGAGACTCTAGAGCACCTCACTGGGCCAGGTATTCCTCGATCGACTTCCTGATTTCCTAAGGTAAGTGATCTGTCGCTCCAGGCCCACAGAACGCAGACTGAAATCTGGCCCCACATCAGCCTTCTGTTCGTGACACTGTACACGCTAATGTAAAGTGAGGCAGCACATCTAAATAGCCTGTCAACTTCTCCTCCGCTTTCCTTTTTTAGGGCTCCAAAAATCCCCAGATGGGATCCATTTCCACTCCATTCAAGAGCGTAAACGATACAATGACATTAAGGGGCATTAAACGACTTGATGACATTTTTGGTCACACTTAACGAGGACTGGCATTGTGCGGGGGAGCAGGCATCACCCAGGGAAGGTGGACAGGCTTTTGTTGTGGTTCTTCCTGACCAATTGCAAATGGTAAACCTCAAAATTAAAACAAACAGGCTTTTGCAATCTTGCCACTAAAAGGGGTGGAATTTTCTACATTTTTTTAAAAAAAAGAAAAACATGCCTTTAAAAGACACACCATAAAAGTGCCCTGAACCCAACTGCCTACCAGTTTCTCCCCTTTCCAAGAAACACTTCAGAAGACATTGCTGCAGTGGCAGTCCATCTCAGACACGGCAGTCACATTAATTGCTAATGACAAAGGCAACCTTCACTCTGTGTGGTTTTCCACCCACATATGGATCGCTTACCAAGCCCTTCTTTACCCCTCCCAACACGAAACGCAATCTGAGATGTACAAAAACAGTGCGTATATTGTACTTTAAAATTGGCCCTTGCTGCTGCTCATCCTTGGGCCGGCACGCGTACTGCAGGGTGTCGCTTCCACGGCGGGAAAAAAGAACGAACACCAGCCACAAATCGCATTAATCAAAAACTGCTCTCGCAGTCCTGTCTTTCAAGCTCTTTCCCCCGCCATATGATCTCCATAAACCAAATTACTGCTGGCTCTTGTGCAGGCCGGGAGGCGCCTGGGGCGAGTGCATAATCAAAGCCAAATGTAAGTGACAATAGAGGGATAGTAGACAAGAATGGAAGGCTTCTTTCCTCACTACCCCCCACAGCAGATATTTTATGTTGTTTATGTACATCCTTAAGTGCCTTGCACTTCTGGGAAGGCAGCGATTATTTTACAGCGCCAAGTCTGTGAGATGAACCCATCTCCTAAACCTAGGTTCTCGGATGTCAAGTGCCGATTCAAAATATTATAAATGAAATGTGTGGGACATGAGTGCACAGTAAGACATGGTGATTCACAACAAGACTCGTATCTCAATGTCACTGTTTTAGAACAGCAGGTGTTTGTTATTGTTCAGCATTTATATTTCATTGTTCATTTTTGTAAATCTATTTACGCAGCTGAATATTTCATGGGAACAATTCAGAGTAGGCACTTTACCTAAAGGTACTAAAGCAAAATACCTCTTACGGTTTTAACTGGTAACCTTCAGGCTTTGAGCGCATGTCTTTAACTAATGGGCCACCTGCTGTCCATTTCAGCTACTGCAGTTTAATGTCGATACATTGCCAAGAAGGCAAAAAAAATCAAAAGACTTTAGAAGGACAAAAACATTTGTTATCTCTGACTTGACTTGTAGGGCTAAGCTGATGTATTGTTTATAATTCACTTATCCGTTAATCCGTTGCTCAAATGACAGCTTGTCATTTATTCTCACAAACTGAGGAAAAAATTCAGACATCTGTTGTATCTATGATGTTTTAGCAGGAATATTTATCCAGTTTAAAACATTTTTGACAATTATTTTTAAATTAATTGCACTATAAATTATATGAAATTAAATAATTTTTCTCTTTTAAAAAAAGAAAAAAACACTTGAATTCCGACAATTTGTTCTAAATTCTGTTAGCTTTACACTAAATTACATTCGGCTCAAAACCAGACTGCACAATTGTAGAATCTGAATCTGATCTGATTTGTAAATCAGGTTTAGACATTACCAGAATTTTAATCCATTTCTGATGAAGTACAAAAATGTTTAACTCAAGCACCTGCAAGAAATTACCAAGTCCATTTCATAGGACAATTGCTTACAAGAGACATATGAATGACAAGCCCCTGAGCAGTTTTAGAGTGGGGGAAGCCCGGGCAAATAACCATGCACGCGTTAGTAGGGGAGAAAGGCCCATGACTGACAGAAATCTGCACAACGTGAGTGGAGTGTGCCTCTCCTTCACAGATAAGAGAAAACACATGTAAATCTCAAGAGCAGGCGCCGAGCAGCCTCTCCACCAGAACAGCATGAAGCACAGTAGCGCTTTGCCAAACAGGCTGGGCGCACGCTTTCGGCGAAGGAAAACATGTGCTTCTCCTGTGCTTCTGTGTGCAGCCTCTACTCCCTCCTGGCCTGTCCCGGTTTGTGGAGATAAAAGTCACCGGACCAGACACTCAGCTCCATGAGGCTCGTTATAAGGTTTTAAACATTATGTAGTGTCTCCTCCAGTTTAGCTCAGGAGGCATCTGGCAGAGGGGAGGTTCATGCTGATTCAGTAACAGATATAATAGGCCCAAAAAAGCAAAACCTGTCTCTGGATGAGGAGCTGAGGAATACTTATTAAATGTAAAACTTAGACCATAAGGATAAACTACACACCACACTAGGACAAATATACATGCAAAAACATCTGAAATCTTATCACAAAATAGGAATCTGACCAGTTATCAACAGAAAAACAATTGTACAATATAAAACCAATATAAGATTGTGAAAAGGCATGGAAAAATTATTCTACTAGAATGAAAAGCATAAAAAACATTATCTATGAATCTACTATAACAGTATTGTCATTTTCCAAGATTGTATAATTGGCCAGGGATTTTAATGGACTATAAACTTTAATTATTTTTTTTTCTAAGCTCTGAAAGGTTAAATAAAGAACAAAAAGGAAACTTCTTTAAACTATGGATCATAAATCCTGAAAAACAAACATAAGAACCCTACAAATCACTTCAACATCTGAAAGGCTTAAACAAATCTAGAGCATTTAACAACAGTTTGAGTTGCCCTTTAGCCTCCAGCAATGGCAAAGCAAATTAGATATGAGAATCTCTTTATCCCCTCACACTTTTTACAAATAGGATTCTAAACTCTAACCGCACAGATCTGGAAATCACACACAAGGCTCCCAGGACTCCTCTGGCAGGACTGACACCTGCTGGCTGGCCTCCACCGGAAGTGCCGCCTAGCTCCCAAAGAACCTGGACATCAGAGGAAACGACTGACACTAGCTTTGGACATAATAGAAAGGCATTTCTAAGCATCGTTGCTTGGTATTCTGCCTGTGCCGGGAAGCAGGGGAGCTCAGAAAATGAAATATTTAAACAATTAACACATGGCTTCAGTCGGGATGAGAAATTTATTTATTTATTCAAGGGCATCTCCCCCCTCCCCACATCCAAGGCAAAGAGTGGTATTTTGGCCATTACTTTTTTGACATGTCAAGTAAAAAAAGAATAAATACTGCAAATATCAGACATCAGCACTTGACTACTGTTTTATAAACTGATGAAAAACTATTTCCTTATTACATAATTTTATAACTTCCTATTGAATACAACCGTTTATGTCATGGCCGACTCCAGGTTTGGGTATCCAAAATAAGATCAACTACTTAGCTTACTTATTTCACTCTTAAAAAACATGCATGTCACAAAATCTTCTTAGTTTGAACATCCATCCATTTTCCATAACCACTTGTGCTATTCAGGGTCTTTGGGGGTCCAGAGTCTACAGGTGCAAGGCAGGGAACAACCCAGAATATGGCACCAACCACTGCAGATCAATTTACACACCATTCACACCTACAGCTATTCTTATAATTGCAATTAACCTCAGCATGTTTTTGGACTGTGGGGAGAAAACTCCACGATGACACAGGGGGAACATGTAAATCCCACTCAAGGCCATGGTAGAGACTTGATCCCTGGTCCCAGACAACAGTGCTAACCACTGTGCCACCCTGCCAAGACTCAGTTCTGACAATGGCAACCGATATTTATACAAATAGATATACCTGCACCTTATTCTAACACAGGATAAAGGGCTTCCTGTCAAATAAACCTACCTAATAAAAATAACCCAAAACATTCCATAAGGACTTTAAGAACACTGATTATAATCAGGTGTCAGGGTTTAAAATACAGTACTGGCACCATTAAAGAAAATGTAATGTTTCAGCCTTATGACACCAGCTTCAACTCCAGCTTATCTCAGAGTACACCATATACTGATGATTATCCCCTACAACTACCAAGTTATTCAGTTCACCTAACAGGGTTGTTTTATTTTATATTTCTCAGAGGATTGAAAAGCTATTGAAAATGCTACACCACCTGCCTAGCTCTCTTAATAGCTACCTATTAACTTCTTTTCAAAGAAGTTTTCCAAGGTACAAGAGCGTAAAAGAGGAGCATAAAACAGATAACATCAAACAAAGTCCCTTCTTGAGCATTCTACCACACCCCACAAGATTACCAAACGTCATAAGACAGTTATATCAGTCTGTATACCTTTTCAATGACTAAAAGTCCAGCTGAGTCAGCCTACTGTACAATTCCCAAATTTTGATTATGGCATTCGTGTTATGGCTCTCTACAACAAAGGTAAGTATTTCCATGTTTTGCAGCCATGTAGAAGCCCCAAGGTCAAACAATATTTGGTCAAAAAAAATTACAAGAAGTCTTAAATTTGATAAAGACTTAGTCTCCTTATTGATGTCAAGTGGATTGCTTTATTGAGCTTCATTGCACAATTACATGGACTACACATACCACTTTTACCTTCTATCAGAAAGGCAGAAAGTTGAACATTTTGAAGGCTTATTTTACCTGGAGTGATTTTTTTAAAGCCTGAACTGTATCCTTGTGAGTGTTGCGCCTGAAAACACCCATTCATTGAGAAGACAGATACAGACATAGATAGGTTAAAGTAATGGACCAAGCCCAGATTGACTTCTTCAGTTTATTCAAAGCCATCTCCTGGACACGAATGATCAAACATATCCACAAATATCATATCTAAGGATGTTCTTGGAGGCATGTACTGTAAAGACAGAGTAATGATATTAAGGATGTACAGATCAATATTGAATTATTGATTCTTTCATTATAAATGATTTTGAGAATGGATTCTAATGTTAAAATAGTGATTTCCAAAAAATTGTTTTTAAATAAATTATTTTTATAAATAAATGTTCATTATTATAGAAAGCAGGACATGAATTCCGGCCAGGGCCTAAATGTCAGCGTTAAGACAGGAAGTACAGACGCTCCGTGGGCTACGATGGTCCGTGTTACAATATTTTGACTTTATGAGAAGTACATGTAAATGTTTTTTTCTAATGCAAGTGTTTTAAGCATGTTTAAGGTAGGTTAGGCCAGGCGCTATGACATTTATTAGGTTTGGTGTACTGTATTAAAATGCATTTTCTCCTTAAGATATTTTTGCGTTACGGTAATTTAGGCAGAACATAACCCCATTGTAACCCAGGGAAATGCTGTACTCTCCTTCTGCTCACTCTTTCCGCTTCACACGTACCCCTTTTCCACTGCAAAGGTGCCGGTGCTGTTCTGGTGCCAATCCCCAATTTGGAACCAGTGCCACGTTTTTTCACATAAAAAAAAAATGGCGCCGGTGTCGCAAAATTGGCTCCGAACCGGCACCAAACCTTTGCTGGTCTGGATGAAGCACCCGTATTGTCATGAGAGGTGGGCGGAGTAACCGAGGCGGAGTAACCGACGTGGGCGCAGTGTTGTCACCTGGTTCCCACTGGGCTCTCAAGTCCGTGGAAATGCAGGCAGGCTCTTGCTGGTTCCCAACTTCAGCACCGGCTGAGCACCAGCCCCAGTGCCAACACTGGCACCAGTGGAGTGGAAAAGGGGCCATGAGACCTCCGGCTCCACACAAACCAGGTTAGATATAAAATACACTGATGCACCAATTTTCAAATTATTTGGATTTCCGATTTAATTACCTCAAAAACACTTAAGAATGTTGGTATCGGGATAACAGAGTCGGTATTACTCGGTATCAGATCGACAACATCAGTGGTATCGCCCCTAAAAGCTACAATGATGGTTAGTTCCATTGAACTCCAATGAAGTCAATGTAGCGCAGTGAAGCTATCAGGAAACGTGTCATTTAATGCTATAATTCATCCGTGGCAATGTTAAAGCAACCCTGACTACGATTAAGCCACAATACTCACTTACCATAAATAGCGATTCTTCATTTATTTCACTTGTCAACACCATTCTACCATCATCTTTGCCTGATCGATTTCTCGTAGGACACTTTTAAAAGCATTTTGTTATTTAAACTTCACACTTTCTTGAATTTTGGCCTGGTTTTCAACCGTCTTCAGAAGCAGCATCAGATTTTTATTTAACTTGTCCTTAAGCTACTTTTTATATGACCATCGTTTAGAGGGCCTTCTACTCGATCGCTACTGACTTGAGGCCGAAAATATGGAAATTACTGAACAATTCAACGAAATTAAACATGATGATTGGATGCTGACAAACAGATGGATTTTAAATATGTAAGATGTATATTCATAACAACGAAACCGCATCTACTGCTGAAATACGTAACCCCTTATTAGCACGTGGCATCCTACACCGCATATGTCGCTACGGCTGAAGGCGGCTAGACAGTAGTCGCGCGCCCGAAGAGATCAAATGGTTTTATTTTCTCTACCCTCTCTACCTATTAACAGTTTTAAATTTTCCAGTGTTCTCTGACCCCAGAAATGCCTCAGTAACCAGTTTTTTCCTCATCGCTTCTTAATGCAGTGTTACTGTTTTCGTGGTGTTTTTTCTCTTTAAAGAAATGCTGGATGAGAAAGACGTGTTCAGCATATCTCGGTTTAAAATGCACTTTTGACTTCAAACGAAATGATGGGAACAAAGGCCAGTGGCCTATGGACAGGGTACACTTTACAGAGAAAACAGAGCAATTATTAATGTAGACCAAGATCTATAATGAAGTAAATTCATATACTGTATGCTGAATAAAATGTATTTTACAAACCTTTTAATATATTTTCAAATAGAGACCGTTTGAGAATGTCAATCACGAATAATCAAGGACACGAGCCAAAATTAAAGAGCCATATTGGCCAACTATAGTGAGGACACCCATCAGCCTATTAAACGCGTGTTACTATAATCACTACCGTGTTATTATTTAAACAGATATCTAATAATGGTTATTAAACTGATACAGGCTTTTTTTCTACTGAAAGCAAGCGTCATGGCTACATGCCATGTCTGTGCTAATGAATAACTTTTTAAATCTGAGTCTGACGCCGAGTTCACAGGCATAGAAAATATTTAAAGATACCCCGCTTGAGTTTAAAAGACTCATCCCAGTAATTTACAGCTAATAGTTCTCATGCCTTTTGACACAACATGACGGGATAGTAGAACGCAGCTGATCAATGGCAGCAGTGATGAATTTCAAATTATTCTGCCACGATACTTTATTCATCGCCATGCAAATATATGGGTGGAAAACCTATTTTGAAATACAGTGCGTGAACACGGTTCCCAATCAGCTCTGAATAAGTGCATGTCTTCTGCATTGATTCCCTTTTGATAACCTTACCCTGACACGTAAAACTTTTCCTGTACATTTAATATTTGTTTTCTTGGTTAAACCTGAATCACTTACTTGAATTTGGGCTAAATTACAGCATGGTTTATATTCTGCATTGAGTCAATCATATCTTGCCAGTAAAAAGCCTAGTTACCTGTACAAAACTACTTTCATACAAAGCGAGAGTTAAAAACTCACACTTTTCTCACATCATATTAAAATGAAATAAAAGCACAATTGGATTTTTGTGCTCACCTCAAAACTTTCATTTTATGTTCTCTAAGTTCTGCTTGTAGGTTTTGCTTGAGTCACTTCTTCAACCACCAAGGTTCAGTTGACCTGAATAACAAAAAATATACAGGTAGTCATTATTAAGCATTTTAAGAAAAATGTTTTCTATTCACCTCAGTAAAATACTGAACAATAAAGTAACAAAATAATATTGCTAATAAAAATAATTTTATTATGGAGAATTTTTTTTTTTTTAAATTTACTTTAAAAAGCCACAAATGTAATATTTATAGCTTGTAACACCTTATCTAAATAATCATGGAAAAACTTTGGTAATAATCTAAATATTGATTTTAGCATAAGTTTGTGTTTAGTGTCTTGGCTAAATTACCCAAATATTTTATCCAAAATAAAAACAAAGATACACTGTCTGGCATGCTCGGCAACAATCTTTTGCACAAGTATAAAAGCTAAAACAAAGTAAGGTTTTTGAAAAATATTCGTTTATATTGGGTGCGTCCTTTTTGGAAGGCTGAAACACATTCTGTTATAACCATCATTAAATTACAACGCTAAATATAAAATTCAGTTAAAAAAAACTTTACAAACATGCCTTGTGTGCAATTGTTTCCCACTGAAAAATGACTGACAATGTTCTTTGTCTGTGGGAAAATAAAGAAAACGTTTCTTAAAGCTTCCAGCTTTTGGTTAATGACCTTTTGCATGCTTTGGAAACCAGGTGTGCGGGAGTGAACAGGAACTCCAGGGAGCTGACAGATTCGCACCAGCCCCCTTTTCAGCCACTAGCAGGTAACACACCACTTTGAGGGTTGGGATGGTCACACAATCATGTCATCTGCTTACACCCAAGCAGTCGCCACTGTACTAAGCTAAAAAGACAGACCCCTGAGCCCTTATCTGTTCAGGCCTCTGCCTTTATGCCATCGCACCGTAGCCCCTCCCCCACATTCCAGATACATCACTACATAATGTCTGATATGTTGGTGAAAGATGATGCAATGCTAAAACCATCTGGTATTTATGTTTAGGAAACTTCACTTGGCTAGAGTTCACTTGCCACACAAAAAACACCTACCAACTACAGTCTGAAACTCCTAAGTAGCTTGTTTCATACTATCAAGTGTGACATTCAGGTGTCACCTGTTTGTTGGGTGAAAATGGCGAGAAATGTCCAAATAAATACGTCATACTGTGTACGCAAGGGGCTATGACTTCGGCAGGAACTGTGCAAGACTTCAAAAGGGGTGATGAAGATTAATGCAATAAATTGGTGGAGCAAAGAAAAAAACTCCTGGTCAGATAATGGACGTGGATCTAAGAACAGTAACTGTTACCGTAAAGACGTGTGACAACAAAAAAAATTACATGCGCAGTTACTCAAGATACTACGGCATAAATCTGTGAATCGATCATGTTGCACTGTCACCCTTCCTGTCAGACCACGCATTCTGGAGGTTCCATGGTAATAACAAACATACTTAAGGGCTGGCTAACCAGATGAGAATGAGCCACTAGGCCTTGACCGTTACAGTGGAAGACTGTTATAAATGAAACCACAGCATTACACCCACTTAAAAACAGGGCTGAATGCCTAGCAAAGAGAATGACTTCGGAAAAAAGTACAGTATTATTAAGCAGGCTACTTAAGGCTGGTCTTTAATAAAAAACACATTTCCATTTTTGGCTGATGAAACTCCAGAAGGGGAAAAAAACATTTTCCAGTTAAAAACCTCATCAGATTTCTGACACTGTTTGGACTACTTAACAATAGGAAATGACTTCATTAGTTTAAATGAACCTTCATTTTCCCTGAAAATTAGGGGTTTGCTCAAACAATGCAATGAACATACATCCAAAACAACTAACTGTGTGTTTTACAGTCTGCTTCATCGTTCCTGTAACTGGTCCAATTAAAATTCATTAGACGTATCCTGGTCAAACTGTAATGTACCAGATTGTAAAATGGGCACAATCCTGTGGAGACTAAATGCAACACTCTACATTTCATGAACATGACACAGCAGATTATTATTGCTAATGCCATGGCTCATGTTAACAAACTGTCAACTATAATGTATGAACTGTCTTTCGAGGCACCTTGTGACTAACCAAGATCTGCAGTATGAAAAAAATGGGCTCTCACTACAGTTTGGCTGTCCTTGACTTCACCTGGAGAGGTATTTGTTTCCACCAAAGGTTATAAATGGTTTATAAGCAATTAATGAGTCCAATCATATTTATCAGTTGATTGAAAGAACAGCTAAAATTGTATCCAGCTTGGCCAAATGTTCTAATATCCGATTTTTTTCAAGCATCACAAACACAATAATTATCTATAACTGAGATATATAAACATACAACAGCCCAAGTATCTCACCAATCCATTAATTACTTGTACCATCAGCATAACATTGTATATTTTATATAGACAATATACAGAAGGGGAAGTGCACATTAATTAGCCGCATTTAATTTACATTTTTTTTGTTTGTTTTTTGCAGGAAGGCATAGAAAGTGATGTCACCCTTGGTTGGGAGTATTGAACTGCCTTGGTGTTTTTTTTTTTCTTAAGCAAAATGAGCTGAAGAGACAAGGCTATGCAATTGTACAATGGTAATTGATGTCTGGACCATTATTTGTACCATGGGTCATACAATGAACTCTTACAAGACTTCAACAATGCAGATCTTAACAACTCTGAACTAGATCAAGGCTGTGACTATGCCTTTGCAGTGAAATACCTAACAATTTTTGATGAAAAACAGTTCATCATTTGTTGAATATGACATATTTAATAAAGAGACAGAAAAAAATGCGACCCAAGGCCTTTGCAATCCAAGAGAAGACGTGCTTTTTCATTAACCCCTTCTCTTTGTATTTCAATGCAATTCAATTAAAAAGACTGATATAACTATGGAATTCTGTAGATATCTGTATGAGAGATATACGAACAAGTGAAACATTAAGGCTTCTAAGAATTAAATCACTTTTTACTGATAAACTTATTAGGACTGTGTGAATTTATTTTTATTTACATGCCATAGACACCCGGACATTAAAGTTTATCGTTTCATGTTTTCACGATTTTTGAATACTGTTATCACATTACAATTTACTAATCTATGAAAATATAGTCAGAGCTAAAACGTAAAGAAAGGCAAGAACTTACATGCCTTTGAACCGTAGCATTCTTTTTGCATTTTAATGGCGAAATATTTTATTCTAAAAAAAAGTAAACATTTCATAATCCGAACTTTCCGGGTGTTTTAACAATTACCCACGTGTCAATAAAACATAAAAGTTCTCGGGTAAAGTTGCGTACCGGCGCCGCGATGCCGTTGGAGCGGCGCCTCCGGCGTAAGGGCGCACCTCGCATTAACCCTGTACCTGCGAGTCTGTGACCGTGCGCCCGGTTCGCTTTGGAAGAAGCGCCTTTCGCATTTAAACTGAGGTTTTTCCCTGAAATCTGAAGGCCACGCTAATAATTAGCATGCCCAGCTTGCTATTAATGAATGGACACGTGCCAGAGTTACAGTCATCACACTCAGCGTTTCCTTTGATGCCTCATCGAGCATAAAGCTTTTTACAAAATGTTTGAAGTGTCTGCCTGTGTAATAATGATTTATAATTCTCTTGAACCAAAGCAAAATTTTCTGGTAAGAATAATTTTTAAAATAAAAATAAATTGTGCCCGGAGGGTCAGACTCGGTTTCAAAACGAGATCACCCAAGAGCAGCAAACGATTTAATAAGCCACTAGGATGCTTGGGAGAGAGAACAAACCGAAAGAAAAAAAAATCAAAGTCCGTCTAATTAACACCGGTTTATTAGTGTGTCAATCTCCTTAACGGGAATCCGAGGGAGAGATGGAGGTGGCTGTTGAACGCTGGTGCGGGGATATTGGTTTGAAGGAACTTCTGGTGAAGACGTGCAATACGTTACTGATGTCGCTGTTCTGCAGCTGCTCTCTGTAACTGCAGCACAATGCAAATTAGTTTCAGCTCAGTTCATCGCCTTCATAGTGTTTATGAAAAGCTTTCCGCTGTTTTAGCCTTCCTTTCATTACATTAAAATCACACACTAGCATCTATACATAACGATATGCATGCCATATAACTGATAGCAATCCAGTGTTTGTAACCCGCCTGAGTGAATAACGATTATTATTTTTTAATTCCGTGTTTACATAATACAGGTGACTTTCAAACATTAAAAGTTACCAACCAGGTAAATCGACAAAAATACCACGACAACACAGCCGTAATATACTGCAGTACAACCACACCCATTCTTGTATGTCATTGCTGAAGCATATGTTAATGTCGTCACGATTTCTTCCCAGCATCATATGCTAAAACACTTAATTATTTGGCATTTAAAACACACTGGGAAAACTCTGAATGATTATTAAGGGATTATTAACCAGGCAGGCATTTTAGACAGACAATGGAAAATAGCGAGAGCACACACACACACACACACACACACACACACACACACACATATATATATATATATATATATATATATATATATATACAC
>JAODJW010000019.1:4077087-4089587 GCA_026777045.1 Hyperopisus bebe
CATGGCAGACCCTGAAAACACCCCCCCACACACACACACACACACACACACACCCTTCACCTTTGCGGAGCAAATCCAGGCCAGCAGAGAGGCAGGCCGGAGACAAAACAGTTTGCTCAAAGTTAGTGAGGGGGGGAGCACAGCATTGGGGGGGCGGCAAAGTCCAGGCCCCCGCTGAGGACGAGCTTCTCAGTCGCTGAGCCCAAATGCAGGCCTCTGTTTGGATAAACCCAAAGCCCCCATTCTGCAGCCCAGGCAGACTCTGGTCATAAACGGGCACTTTGTAGCGCTAGAATAAAGCATCACACACAGACTGACGGCGGAGAGGAAGGTACTGCACATTACGCATTAACGAGGACGGCAGCGCAACACGGGCAGCCCAAATTTTATGAATGCACAATTAGGTACAGAAAAGCGGGACTGATTTTCCCGTCTGCTTAATTGCTCCTGTTCCTAACGCAAGCTGAGGAGTGAGCTCCAGAACCACCCCCCCACCCTCCTTAAGGCTCGCCAGCGAATCCCCTCAGGTAACTAATTAATGACAGAGACTCAGGTGCGACCCGGTGTGCCGTGACTGCTCATGTGACGGCCATCCCTGAGACAGGGCCTCTTAATTAATATAGCTTAAGCAACAGAAGTGTCAGGAGCTGGCTGCCCTCTCGCTAATTACAAGGATGCCGGCAAGTGCCCCTATAATTAACATTAATAATTGACCTCTGTTTGTCTACATTCTTACTACGACGTAACAGACATAAACGTCGCTAGTGCAAGCGTTTCCATGGTCGCCATTGAGGCGTCGTGCGTTATCCAGCGGCGGCAAAGGGTATGAAGCAAAGGTTCCAAAACTCCTTTGGTTTAATTGTCCCAGGACATGAATTAATTTCACCTTTACAGTCCATTGCAAGGTCCACCCCTCCCAGCACCCATCCTGAATACCCCCCCTTCAGGGCTGCTAAGAAACCAGAGGGGTTATGCATTAGCGTTAGCCTTTTCCCGTTCACCCACTCGGCCACACTCCCGGACCTGAGACCTGTCGCTGAGGTTGTATCTATTAAACTGTTTTTGTGCCTCGTTAAGTTTCACCCGGGTGGCCCCAGAGTTGTACTGTTCCAGCTGCAGGCGACTTTATTTAACGTCAGCAGTTCCTTTGGCTTCTGACAAGAACTCACATTTTATAACTAATTAAATTGATCCCCCCCCCACCCCCACCCCAAGCTGAAGCCACTAAACGGAATTATTTGTACCCGAGTGTCAATATATTAAATCAAAAGGCTAATGAGAGGGGTCACTGCTTCTGTTTACCCAGGTCCTAAGCAGCATGGGCGACACCGGACAGCTGTATGTCCTCCCAGGGTCAGTGTCCATCCTGGTGTGGCTCCCCCTTGAGCAGGGAGGTCCAACTGCACTATGAGTGCCTGTTTTTTCAAATGTCTGCTTCAAGATTTTCACTTCTGTCATTTATCTAAATCATTAACAAAATATCCTACGTTCAGGGTGTTTCAAAAGATGGAAAGCTCGTCATCTTGCCTAACAATAGAAGGCTTAGATTTACATGTCTGTTCTGTCAATATATGTGATTAGTAGTCAGCCTTAAAAAATTATTTTCATCATGGGTTATAGTCAGAAAGGACGAAACAGAGTTCTGGCTTTGATTTCAGGACCTGGTGCTAATCCTGTCATTGATGTAGACCGATGGGAATGACCTGGGGTTCACTTTCTGTTCCTGCACCACATAGCTTTTAAGTAACGAGAAAATGACCCTGACTGGGCAATGTGGGGACGGGGCTGGTTTACAGCATCGGTTCTCCATAACGAGAATGGGAGGTCAGGCTGCAGAGGTCAAAGTGCAGGTCAAAGGTCGGGGGGGCAAAGAGCTTCCCGCTTTCATGGCGGCACGGGTGGCAGCGCACTCCGGGACACTTGCACACACATCGTAGGTAATCAGAAAAATCACTGGCGGGGGGGGGTGGACACAGGAATGCCTGTGCTATTCACCTAAAATGCCTAAATGGCACTAACAGCAGGACCCAAAGCTTTACTTGTGTTCCAGCAGAGGGCGGGAGGGACAGTTACCTTGTATGGAAAACAAACACACGGTCACAAAGGCTTCTGTGTTTAATCGGTGGAGGGGGGGGGGGGCAGCACCCGCTCCCCATCCCATCTACTGGGCTTCTCCCGTGAATTCTATCACTGCTCTGTAATGGGCGGAGGGCGATCTCTCATGGGCCGCAAGGCGCTCAGGACGCCAGTGGCTGTTTGCCCCTCTCTCACCTGCAGCCAGGAGTGGATTTTTGCACAGGCTTAACACCTGACCAGGCCTCACGTCACAGGAAGTAAACACAGGGACGAGCCACGGAGAACCGATAAGCCAAGCTGACCAGGTGTGACGCCGCAGTGTAAAGATGATAGAACACTGGAGGCTGAGCCAGCAGCGTTCAGAGAATAGGGCCTGTGGAATAATTGGCCTCAACAGACTGAGATGGAACCCACAGCAGTGCGCCCCCCAGGTGTGGGGGAGATATTACTTCACTGCAGCTATTAATTAGGCCTTTAGTGCAGAAATGCCCCTGCTGACTGACTTCAGAGACCCCAGGATGCACATATGAGGAGAATTAAGTCCTCGTTTAGAAGAGACACATGCCTGTCAGGTCTGGGGGAACAAAGGCTCATTCCTGAAGGGGGGAGGGAGAATCCCAGCTCCCTGAGGCCCCCACTCATCTCCTAAAAACAGGGGCCTTTCAAGGGGGCGGCGTCCAAAACCCAATAAATCATGTAATCCGCAGGCCATCGTGCACACACAGACATGCACGCGAGAGAGAGTGCAAAAACATGGACGCAGTTTCTGTGTTTCAGCACCACTAATGCGGGCCGGCTGCCTTAACAGTCGCCCGTCCGTCTAGTGTGCGCACAGTAGCAGTGGGAAGTGGTGGGGGGGTGACCTTTGTATAATTAAACCATATCTTTAATCTGGGATATGCCGGCAGCTATTATTTAACCCCTTTGAACTCCCCCCAAGCAATGCCCCCCCCCCAAACCCCCGTTGTTACTCCGCACCATTTAAAACCACATGTTAGCTGAGTCTCATCCCTTTGAGCTACTCCCTGCCCATGTGGCCTTTGCCCGCTGCAGTTCAGGCAGGAAAGACGGGCTTGTTATTGAACAAGATGTCCAACAGCACATGACCTCACCAAGGCCCTCAGTACTAGCCTGGGGGATTCCTGTTAATCTGAGCTTTGTTAGCTTGTCCCAGAATGTAGCGAGATTTAGCCTGAATAGTATTACTGTGCTAATACACTTAAAACAAGTTTTAGATATGTAAAACACTTTGGGTTCAGCCAAGCAAGCCAAGTAGTGAGTAGGAGGGCCACTGAGATGGCAGGAGTGAAGGTGTGTGTGTGCATGTGTGTGTGTGTACGCAGAAGGCAGGAGCCAGGCCGCAGTGAGCCCCCACCCCAAAGTGGGGGGAAGGAAAGCAGATCTGGGACTGATAACTGGAACCAGGCCGGTGAGGGTACTGTGTGTTTGGGGCCTCATAGTTTAAGGAAAGCATCCAAAGCTAGTTTACCACCACCACCCCTAGGAGCAATAAATCACCTCATCCATCCCCGGTACTTACAGACAATAAGGAGTAATAATTCTACATCTGTTGGTAAGCTATCAGTGTTAATTTAAATAAAAACAGGGTGCCATGCATTAGCGTTAGCAGGACGTTATTTCGTGGTTCACGCAGCAACGCCTCCTCCTCCTCAGGATTGCGGCGCTGAATCAGACTGGGGCACCACGCAATCACAATGCCACAGCTAATAAAGGAGAAGCTCATTAGTCGCAAGATGGAGGCACAATCAGGGTGTTTTGGCAGGAGGGTAATGTGCAGGAGCACAGCGGCTGATTAACCGCATCCGATGTTTACTCCACCAGGGCCAGCTGTGTCCCCATTCCGCTTCCTATCTTACTGCTACTGTACAGGCCGGCCTAAGTCCAGACATGTTTACTCTGCAGGTACTCCACCAAAATGCCAGGGTTCCAATGCTGTCATACCAGGTTCTTCGCTGATGAATCCTGGGACGGATGCATTCCAAATGGCCCAGGAAGGTACTACCATGTCACACTAAGCTGGGCGCCCTTTTGTCCCATCTAATTGAAGACAGACTTCATTTCTCACTGACCTGGGGCTTCCATCATGGACATGTCTCCTCCATGGTCATACTCTATGCCCCCACCCACCCCACCCTCTTATCCGATCTGCCAGGAGCTGTGAAATCCCAAGCTGAATGATGACGAGCTTAGTAATCAGACTCTAACTCTCAAGCTTTAATCAAACCAGCAAAGTTCAGTGTTTCATTCTACAAGGACTTCTATGTTACAATGGAATGAGGCAAAAAAAAGAAAACTTTCCTGTACACGATAAGTGGAGAAAAAGACCCTGCCATCACACTTCCTCCAAACCAGGGCTTGAAGTGGGTGAGTACTCACCCGTACACAGTACCACCACCTCTTTGTTCTTCTCTTCAGAGTACTGGCAATATCTGCTGGTACTGAATAACAAGGGAAATACCACACCTGCTACTGAATAACAAGGAGAGTACTGGCACCTGGCGCTGAATAACAAGGGGACTACCTGAGCCTGGTACTGAATACCAAGGAGAGTACGGGCACCTGATATTGAATACCAAAGGGAGTACTGGAATCTGTTATGGAATTCCAAGAGGAGTACCGGCACCTGATACTGAATTCCAAGGGGAGTACTGGCATCTGGTATTGAATAATAAGGGGAATACTGGCATCTGGTACTGAATAACAAGGGGAGTACTGGCATCTGGTACTGAATAACAAGGGGAATACCGGCAGTTGGAACTGAATAATAAAGGAAGAACTGGCTCCTGGTACCGAATAACAAGGGGAGTACCAGCACCTGTTTTTCCCCACATGAAGCACTGCTGTAAACTACAGGAAACAAACTCATTCCCAGTTATTCTTAGAGGAAAAGCATAGTTCTACACTAAGACACCATTTTTTATTCTACGCTTCCTGTTCTCTGGAAAAAAAAACACTGAATTTGAAACGCGTTGAGAAATCAGCCCTTCGCACATGTGTGATAACATTTGGGCATCGACGCGGCGGCAGGACCGTTTTATTAACTCGCGGCTCATTTCATAGACTGCTGCTCATGTTGCTCACACGTGCCCCCTCTTCCCCCCTCCGGGAAAAGCTGTAACGGCAGAGCTACAGGCCACCGCGGCGCTGCAATAAGCCAGGCTTACTGGCACTGGGGGAAATTTAAAGAGTAGCTGTAATGGTGGTGCTGGGGAGACCTTTCATGACGGGGCTTATCTGAGATTCCATCGTTCTGGACAGCCTAAGAGGAAACTAACCGAGCCAAAGCCGGGCCCCCGCTTGACGCCTGTTTCGGCACCCATTAAAAGGTGACGGCTTTGCGCCCGTCCTATGCGAGCTGGGCCTTCCATCCCGCCACAGATCAGATCCACTCCAGCATTCGCGGCTAATTGTGAGGGCCGTTCTTTCACTCCCTAATGGTGTTTAAGTTCACGCTTGAGTCACGCGCCAGTAATCCCAGACCGGATGGAATCAGCCACACGCTGTACGGGATTCGGCGAGGGAAGGCGGAGAGCGGATAAGAAAGGGAGGTGTGTAAAAAACCCTTTGAGTCAAAGCTCCTGATAAGCTCCTAATACAGTGATCAAAACATCTGGCATTTTAAAACAAGTGACGTTGTAATCCTGACAGACAATGCTTCAATCCCCCTGCACCCCTCCCTGACTGAATTAAAAGACCATAAAAGGGGAGCAATGGCAAAGAAATCCGTTCAAAGCTGCCCTCTAAACTGAGTAGCACGGCAGTCCTCCTATGCCACTCTCCATACCTCCCACGTTCCTTCAAAGGCATGCAAGCTGCATCTGTGTGTATCTGGGGACCATCCAGCATTTTCATAAGCAGCTGTAGGTTTCCTAAGTTATGTCAATAACAGAGTGATGATCAGATAGAAAGAAAGAAAGAAAGAAAGAAAGAAAGAAAGAAAGAAAGAAAGAAAGAAAGAAAGAACGAACGAACTGAACCTGGTGCACCAGCCAAAATGGTAGCATAGCAATTTTGTTATTGGGTTGTGACGCTGCATATTTGACATACAACAAAGCAGGATAATCGAGTCCAGGGGCAGGTCGAGCAAAACGACCAATGCTTGTTTGGAGCTTTAATGAACTCGAGGATGTTGTTTATTAAGACAGGCGAGCAACCTCATTAAAACACGCCACGAATGAGTCATGGATGCGACAAGAGCCACCAGAAAATATTTACATCGATGGTATTCAGGCAGCAGAAAGTGTTTAGACACAAAGAATGTAATTTAATTCAGAGTAAAAAAAAAATCCACATTTATATTTAAGAGGTATAAAAAAAGGTTAAGTGTTTTCCAAAGAAGGAAAGAAAAGCGTACAAACGTCTTTGCAGCTGGACACGTCACTGTTTTAATAGAAATGATCTGTTTATCCTGGCTGGTGCGGCGTTATTCCATGAGCTGCTTTTGAATGTGACGCCAAGCATTTAGGAAAAGGTGTGAGAGATCTGTCCTCAACAGCTGGTTTTCAGCACAAATTGACATTACATTTTCATAGGGGAAAAAAACTCGCATAAATATTTGGCCCTGCCAGTCAAGTAAAAAATGCAGAGACGATGCTGAATCAGGCAAATCCAAAGGTAACATGTTTTCCATCATGTTATCCATCTACAACCAGCCCCAGGGACGGAGGGGAAGCTTGGCGAGGGAGGTGGCACCTGGGAAAAGGGTAATGCGGCTGTTTTGCAGTGAGCTCTAGGTGGACAGGGACCCACCATCAAACAAAATGGACCTAACATGACCCAGAAGACATCCTTCTATAGCTCCCATATCCACCACTGAAGACTGAAGTGAAATATTATCTACGACCTTGTACGATTAAATGAGAGCAGATAAATGAGAGATTTAAAAATCACTTTATTGAAAATAATCAAAAACATTCTAATCGCAGCTGAAATACTTTAATGCTTTGTTACTGTAAAGAAAATCAGACATAACCACAAGGATAAAATACCCAGTGGGCTGATGTTTAAAGAACACTCAACGTTGTTTGAAAAAGAGACATTATGTGTATACTTTCGGATAATATTTTCTTAAACATTAATTTATTAAATGTTCTTGAAGGCTAAGTGTAAGCAACTTTAAACCTCAGCACCATCCAAAAACGCATCCCCATCTCTTATGCGCTCACCGATGGCCCAGCTACCCGAGACAAACAGAACCACAGAAATAGGTCACACCACTAAAAAGTAATATTGCAAAACAGCCGAGAGCTAAAAAAAAAAAAAAAAAAAAACTTTAAACAGAAATATTTAACATGATCAGATTTTATGATTAACTTCTGACAATCTGTCAAAAAAAGTGAAATTTTCCTTTTAATTGAGCACAACTGCAGCAAAATTCTAAGTCTAATGTTCGCACGGAAACATCACGATTATTGTATGGTAAGTGAATGTAAAAGGGTGGCTTGGAAATGGGAAGAAGCAGATGGGGGAACATGCGGGCTCTTTAGTTTAACTGGGAGGGCTCAGCACCCCCCGTAACCAGTAACCTGCCAAGGCCGCCTCACTTTGGCCTGGCTCCTGCAGCGTCCGGTGCATTTATTAACTGGTCCGGCTGCTTATGTTCACATTCGGTGACATCTCCATTACTTGTATCCGTAATCAACCCCATCCTTAACCAATATGCCATCTGCTGGCCAAATTGAGCTACGAGCAAAACCTTGGCATTGAGGAGCTGGCCAAGCACAGCAGGGGGAGGTTCCTCAGACTCCCAGGGGGCACACACAAGGGAACCAAAGTGATTTTATGTTCAGCTTGTTTGTCACCTGCCAGACGGAGAGAGGCTTTTTAAATGGTGAGAAAAGGACTCCTGGGGGCTCTAGTGACATGCAGTAGCATTTGGCATCTAGCATAGCCTCAGGTCTTCTGGTAAAATGATGTATGCCCACCTGCTGGGCAGGGCTGGGGGGGCAACCTGGGGGAGGGGTCTAGACCAGCCACTGTGTCAGGCTGCCCTGACCACACTGACTGTGCTGACCACCTTGACCAGCCGGGCATATGGCTACAGTGTCCAAAGTACACGGGCGGGGTATTCCCCTGCCCCACAAAGCAGGCCTCAGCACACGGAGAGGCTGACTGGCCGAGGCCACACTCTCTTCCTGGGACATTCCCCCAGGCTTCTGAGAATACGCACGACTCCCCTTTTGTGCAATTATGAGGAGCAATACAAAGACTTCTCGGGGAGGTTAAAAACAAAAAAAGCCATGAAGATGACCCATGTGGGAAAAAAATTCAAATCTGTTGTAATCCTTAGTCATAAGTATAAGTACTTTAAAGTGAAAGTGATTAGTAGCCTTTGTTGACACACCATAGCACAACAACAAATTGTGTCCTTGGTATTTAACTCATATGTGACATGGTGACGGCATTGGGGGCAGCTAATTCAGCACCTGGGGAGCAGTGCTTGGGGGCGGTATCTTGCTCAGGGTACCTCAGTGGTACTTTGTTGGTTGGGGATTTGAACCAGCAATCTTAAACCTTAACCGTTAGGCCATTCGTAGTGGTTTTTATGGTCATAGGCTAGGTCGTATTTATTTTTTACATTTGTTCCATCTGCCATTTAATCCTATAGTTAGGGTCCATTTAATGCTGGAAATAGAGTCTTGTTCAAAAAGCACGGTGACACTCGGTGACGTCCCACTCCGCGGGCCCCCTCACATCATGGCGTCACTCCCGACGTGTTTAGCGCCTCTTGCTGCACCTCCGCCCCCATGGCTCTCAAGGTGTTATTCCTGTCTTTTTTTTGATTAGGATGTGATAATTATTCCCCTTCTAATTACGAATAGCCAATTATCGCGTAACCTGAGCGACGACGGCAGGCATCACGTGCCGGGGAGGGCAACTCTAGGTGTTTTTAGCATTTTGGTTTTTTCTTTCTTTTTCTGTTTTTCTTTTTAATTTTCTACTGTTGACCTCGTGTTGCCACGCCGACGCCTATCGGCCCGGGCACACCTGAAGCTGCTGTAGTGACAGGGCCATGGAAAGTGGGTCGCGTGGAAGATCACGGGAGGGGGGGTGTGAGGGGGGAGGCGTCACACTTCACTGACCTGGATCTGCTGCTGCAGGAGGTTGATTTTGTGCTGCTGTTGTAGAAGCTGCTGCTGCTGTCTTGCAATCTAAAGATGAAAAGGGGGGGGGGGGTCGTCACATATTAGGGCTCAAAATAAAAGACAGCAATAAAGAGTGTGGATACGACCCTGATTCACCAACGACAGTTTCTGGACTGGGAGATAACAGGCACTGTTTTCCCATACAATTTGAGTAAAGGGGTTAGGGGAAAAAAACAATCTGTTTTTAGGCTAATTTTCAATGCCCACTTAAAAATTATAGCACAGCACATTTTTGATGACTTCCCGTGAAAACGAGCTACGGTTAAGTGGATTTTATTCGAGGCTGATTAACATCACGCAATCCGCTTTATCATCATATAGGGGGTCTCGAAGGTCTTTAGGAAACCGGGCCACTTAACGCAGGGGTATCTGGACTGCGGCCCGTCTGCAGATGACCGCTGGGCATCTGAGGTGCGATGGCACAACGCTGTAATCAGGGAGAATGCAGGACTGCGGTGAGCAAGTCACCGTGCTTTGGGGGGGGGGTTCAGCTATTCCACTAGCAATATGGAGACAGAGGCACATTATAAGTACTTGTGGGGGAGGGGGGGAATGTCGAGTAGCAGCATCAGACTTTCAAAGACACCAGAGTCCTGCAAAAATGAGAGTCACGCTCCTAGCAGAAACGCCTGAGCTGGGGTGGTCTCGAATGCCAGAGAAGCTTGGGAGATCGGCGTGTTTACAGCGGAGGCTGCGGAACACGATTGCATGGGCCCCGCTGGTCCAGCCACCCCACCCCCGCTGCCTCAAGCGCACACAGGGACACCTCGCTGGGCGTTTCTCACCGGGTCCTTCCAACAGTATGCCTGTCTCACTGAGCATGACAGCCTAGTTTAAAGTGTCATTTAATTTTCATTTTCAAATATAATTACAAAGTGTTCGCTGTAAGATATCGCCCGTCTGCAAATGTGTCAGGATTAATTTGTGCTGGCTTCTTCACGAGTGTCAACAGTTAATTACTTTGTCGTGTCTGGGTGGCTAAATGACATCTAAACTTCAGCCATATCCTTACTTTTCCTTTTTTTTTTTTTTGCCGTGTGCCACCATCTTTCCATAAAGAAGCAGGCATGCACTCCCCGCGAATGTGGGCAAATATTAAAGTGCATTCAACATCTACAATCAGTGCTCATTAAAGCTATCGGAGCGTGTGGTTTGTTGCTTCCCATAATGCACCGTTTAACCGAAAGGGATAATCCTAATAATGATGTCACTTCCTTCGAAAGCACACATTAATCTGAGGTATGCAAAGTGAGACTCCATTTCCCTGTAACTACTCTGGCAGAGCCTGTCCCATTGAGTTATTAAATTCCAATTAGGTGGGTTAGCAATAAAAATGTGATTTTTAGGATGCGTCCTTCCTTACCAGTTCAGCGATATAAATGCAGTTCAAAGATTGCGTTAATTTGCAAATTTGTTCAGTATGCCTCATTTGTTTGAAATATGCTGCTGGTTTTAGTGCTGGCTTCGTTATAATGTACATTTAATTACAAAATTTATTGGATAACAACATTGAAGGAAACATTAAATGGAAAGAGTCTTCATAATAATGAAAAAATGAATTAAAGATGCAGATCCATGTCAGTCTTAATTTGACATAAAATTTTGTGCTTTTTCAAATTTGAAGAATTTTAACACTTGCAAATTAGATGTTTTTTTCGCTATTTTAAATTTTAAATTAATGTAGTTTAAAGAAAAACTATTACTAAAACACATTTTGATTCAGCTGAAGAAAGGGAAATAAAATCACAAATTGAAACAAGCAAGTGAAAATTTTCACAATAATAAATGTCTAAAATAACACAATGCTTTAATTTCTTCAAGTTAACTTCTGAAGAAAGGATCAGTTCATACACGGAGAAAGAGAAAAGAAAATAGTCAATAAAAATAAAAGCAGTATAAAGCAGTACTGGACTGACAAAGGAAAACAGAAATGTTGATGGCAAAATTTTCTGTGCACTGAATACATTGAGCAGTTACTGAAATATCATGGAGGCAGGTGAAAATATCTGTATACTAAATATTTACTGAAATATTAAGGAGGCAGGTAAAAATATCTGTACACTAAATAGTGAAAAATGGAGGCAGGTAAACATATCTGTGCACTAAATACTGTTAGTGTAGTATTATAGAGGCAGACAAAAATATCTGTGCACTAAATTCTGTTAGTGAAATATGGAGGCAGGGAAAATATCTGTGCACTAAATACTGATAGAGAAATATCATAGAAGCAGGTAAAATATCTGTACATTAAATATTTAGTGAAATATGGAGGCAGGTAAAAATACAGTGACATGATGTGAAATATCATGGAGGCAGGCAAAAATATCTGTACACTGTATATTTACTGAAATATTATGGTGGCAGGTAAAAATATCTGTGGACTAAATACTGTTCATGAAATATAATGGAGGCAAGTAAAAATAGGTGCCCATTAAATAGTTAGTGAAATACAGAGGCAGGTAAAAATATCTGTGCACTAAATGTTGTTAGTGAAATATCATGGAGACAGGAAAAATACCTGTGCATTAAATACTGTTGGTGAAATACCATGGAGGCAGATAAAAATATCAGTGCACTAAATATTACTGGTGAAATATCATTAATGCTTTCTCCTTGTGGTTTTTACTGTCTGCATTTTTCAAAACAGCTCCTTATTCACTAATTTGGAGACTCACATTTTTCTTTACAGTCAACAGGCCTGGGCTGGAAAGATATTTACAACGTAAATATTACACCAATGAGATCTTAGTCAATTCAAGACCAAGGCAGAGACACTACCAGAGATTAGTGATGTTTTTTCATTGGATTGAAGGGTACAGGCTGCTCAAAACATATATACCTGACAAACATATATTTCTCTTTTCACTCTACTCTGTACTACCCATAGTAAGGCATATTTATGTTAATAAATGTATGTAGTTCACATGCAGAAGTGCTTCTTGACTAATAATTCTTTTCAGTACTTGCCAATTTTTTTTCTCGAAACTGATATAATGCAGTGCTTCCCAATCCAGTCTTCAGGGAGCCAAAGACAGTCCACATTTTTGTTCCCTCCCAGCTCCTTAAATGTGGACTGTCAGGGAACCGGGAGGGACCAAGAATATGGACCATCTGTGGATCCCCAAGGACCAGGTTGGGAAACACTGTGACATTATATTATATATATAATGGGAACTCGTATTCCGAGTCGAATTCCGGAGTTGTGAAGCCCGGAAGTGACAACATGCACGCTCCTGCATGATCCAAGAAATATCTCGG
>JAODJW010000019.1:4092581-4113951 GCA_026777045.1 Hyperopisus bebe
GGGGGGTACTGCCTGGAGGGGAGATCGGGGGGAGTTTGGGAGGAGACACGCTGACAGAATGCTAACAGGCTGTGCATTGTTTTGATGTCAGCAAGACCTGGGGGGGGCATTGTGGAATCGATGGGGTGAGGATCACGCTGGCACCTGCAGCCTGGACTGAATTCAGTTTCTCTGATAAACTCCCGTGAGCTATGCATGTGCTGAGCTTTCATTTAACATGTGTGAAAATGCACTGAGAATGAACCTGAACTCTTTCGTAAAGATTAGTATAAACCGTTGGTTACAGACCACAGGCTGCCCAGCATCTACACCTCAAAAGTAAGCTTGTCTCTCTGTGTTTCACCACATTGTATCTGATACGTGTTGTCAGGCCTGAAACTCACTCTTAACTGTGTTTATTACCTGTTATCACCACTAAGTCTCAGAACTACAACCTACATTCAATCCCTCGAAACTGTAGAGAACAAAAAGGAGGCGTAAACCAAAGAGTGTACTGAAAGGAACACCAAAGAGTAAACTACGTAGTAAATCAAACAGTTTATTAAACAGAACACCCAAAAGCAGTACACTAAATAGTACACTTAGTAGTACACTAAATTGTACACTGAAGAGTACTCTAAACAGTTTTAAAAGTTTCTAAAGATTTTGTACCTGAGCCCATTCAGAAGTTAGATGTGAGAGTTCTACCTACTTTACCTACTCTCCTGATGTATATTTTAAAATATATTCTACGTGATGTCGTGTGTATGTGGTCCAGCTTTTCCCTCACAACTAAAGGAGACCAGAGGGTGACACTCCCATGTTCCCTCGTCTGCCCCCGCTGTTTGGTACACATTCTCCTGCTGAGCTCGGCTCTTCTACCAGCGAGTGCATTTAGCATCAAACCAGGGAAATAATTTCATCCTGGTTTTCTAGCACAATTTCCAGCGAGACCTTCCCCAGTGAAGAAGGCAGTGCCCCCGCCATTGCGGTAATTCCACACGGGAGTTGGCGCGCACAGATAATCCGCGGCACTGACACTGCGTAATGGGCCGGATTAGCCGCTCCACGTGTGCCACCTCGGGCCGGTTCAGCACATTCCTCGCTGCCAGTGCTTGCCGGTCTGCTTTACCGCATAGAAAAATCTCTGCCCCCGCCATTCAATCGTGCACCGTCTTTGAAACGGCCGCGGTCAGTGCCGTGCTGCCGGCTCAGGGGGTGGGTCGTCAGAACACAGCATTCCGATGGCAGGGATAGCCTGTCGCCTGCCCCCACCCCCTTAAAGTTTAAGGTTAAAAGGCGAGTGACGGGCCGCTGCTGGGCCGAGAGAAGAACCTGTTTGATGTGCGGCAGAGCCTAGGCTAGCTGATCGGCAACCCCGGGGTCGTGGTGCCCAGCCTGTGATGTGCCCACATCTGAGGCCATGGGCCCACATTTAGCATTTAGCTGTTTTGATTCTGGCCCCTGTTAAATGTCACCAGGCAGGGCAACAAAACATCAACCAAGTAAATAACTAAATAAATAATAATAGGAAAACAACTGGGAAGTAGGGGGGTGGGGGGCAGTTGGGTAGTTGCTACCCGAATAAAGGACACTTTGTAGGAGTGTGATTTGTTCAGTCAGCCCCCCCCCCACTCCCCCCTGAACCTCCCACTGCTTCCACACCCCCCGCCCCAAATTTTCCCAATCAAGCATCCTCTAATTTCAGTTCCAAGTCCAAGACTGGAGAAAAGGAGGCAGCTTGTTACTTTGAAGAGTTTGGAGTGAATAACGCAAATAAAAGATTTGAGTGAAAGAAAAGGAAGGGGGGGGTTAGAAGAAAAAAAGTCACAAAGTAGCCTATTCTCTGCGATGCCTTTGCTTAGGACAGCTGAACCATTATTGCCACATCCTGAATGACTTTTTTGACGCCGAGGACACTGGAATGCCTTTGTTTCTGCATGGCTCGGCCGTCCTGGAAGGTCCCTCACGCTGCCGGTCTATCCCAAGGAAATTAAGACTTCTGTAAATGCGCCGATTGTGCCGAATGTGGGCACCTCTCCGCTGCTCTGTCCAAACTGGAGGCCCCTCTACGGCCTGGGAAAGGTGTGCACCGTGACATGCCGCACACACACACACACATACACACACACACACAGAGCCAAAGTCCCCAAACATAGAGCACTTACACCTCTGACATTCCCCCATCCCTTGCCAGTTTCATCAGTGCCAGCAGGCTACTGTGGGAATGGTGCTGCGAGAATGACACGCAGACACCTTTGCAGACAAAACGATCAGCATTCAGCCGGCGTGTGGCGCAGTTACATGTGCAGTTGAAATGCATGCCCCCTCTCCGTTTTGCCGAAAATGCATCCGGTTCACAGATAACTCAGCTTTCAGGATAGTCTTTTTGTTTCGGCTGTTATCTGGTTTCACATAGAAATGCGGGAGATTGGGAAAGACGGAATTATTCCACTGAAACACTTAGGCTCCAAGCACCGCAAAAATGATAAAAATGTAATTATCCACCGGAAACTTCTGTGACGTGCAACACCAAACAGAGCGTGAGATCGGCCATGTGATCGGCTTTTAGGCCCTCAGATTGCTCGTGTGCAGAGCTCTTCGCTTAGTAAATATGGCCACGAGAGTTTGCACAAATTCAAAAAAATTTGCGGAATGGCGGAGCTGCTCTAGGCGACCCGGAATGCGCTTCCCGGCCCCTGGGTTGCTGGAACAGCTGTTCCGCTTAGTTCCTGCCTCCGGCGTGTGACACGCTGTAAACCCTCGCTGATCCCGCCGACAGAATATCATTAACAGGCACGGACAGGTCTCCTTTAGCGCACGTTAGCTTGGGGGGGGCTGTGAATCATTAATTGTTTAAGCGTCAGAATGGAATGTGAAGAGACACAGCTTTCTGCCAACCCCCCCCCCCCCCCAATCCAACAGAGAGGAAAATAAATAGCGTTCATGACCAGAGCAGGAACTGAATATTTCCTGTCCCCCCTCCAAAAACTACAGCGCTGCCCGTGGATGCAATCACATGCCATTAGGTCAATTAGCATATGCTAATGAGGACGCATAGCCGCATTTCTGACACACCATGCAATAGATGCAGGCTCGATCTTCCTTGCCTCAGGAGACCTTTCGCAGGCACACTCCCACACGCTTTCCGCACCCGTGTGCTTAAACGTTTTTGCCCAACTGCTGAGCTGATGCTGGTCAGGACGGGCGCAGCTGAGAGTTCGGTATCAGCGCATTTTTAAAGAAAATGAAACTCCAATTCTCACCAGTGGAAGCTAATAGTCCTTCACCTTGAGAAATAAATCAATTCGGAGGCTGGGTTATGATTCAAGTAAAATGAAGTTCTGTACAACTCGTACCTGAGCCCAAATAAGGGCTCTGGGGGGTTGGCGTGACCCAAGCCAAGCCAAGGCTCGTTGCCACCAAGTCAGAGCCACATAAAACATTTTAATTAACATCCAATTAGCCCTGAAGAAAGGCAGGCACAACAAAGTCATCACTTGTTTCTGTGGCAGCTGCAGAAAACAGGTCCTGAAGGATACAGACAGCAACAAAGAGTTAACCTTAGGGGGGGCAGGCCAGCCGCTCCGCTGCAAAGCCTCCATTCTCTGCCCGTGGCACGTGCGCTCACGCCTTGACCCCCTGACCCCTTCCTGTTTTCATCTGAAAAATGCCAGCCGGTGTCCCTGATGGAAGACCAGGGCTGTATCTCACCCACATTCAAGGCCTTGCTATCACCAAGACAAGTCCTGAAAGGGAAAGGAAGGTGAGGGCGAGCCGCTTTCGGCACCGGGTCAGCGAGGAACCGCCCCGGGAGTCCAGGACCGGCCGCGCTCAGAGATCCGGCATACCGGGGTACCGAACAGCTCCGCCTGTTTAGCCGCGACCTTCAGCAGTGGTACACAGCTGTGAGGAGGTATTTAATTACAGAGCGAGTCTCAGAGGGGAAAGGACGGTACATGCCTGTGACTGGCCTGTGATGAAGGAAAACTTTTTCCGAAAATATTACTAAGCTAAGTTCTGATGCACACACAATACATAACAGAAGATAAAATATTTTTTAGCTTATGAATAGATCCTACAGTGAAATCACTGGACATGTAAGACCCCAGTCATTTCCCAGTATAGCACTACCTGTACCTCCCTACCAGCACCATACCTTGACACCGGGTGGGGGGGCGCTGGAATAAGCCCTGCTCCACAAACAGGGCAGGCGAACGTAGGGGGGTGTCTGGACACAAGGAGCCCCCTCTCTGCCACAAGCCGCAGCACAAAAATTCCTAATTCCTACACCCTAATTAGGAGAGGAAGTGGTGCCGATCGCGGCGACGCCTTCCAGAGTGAAAAACTGGCAGCTCGTAACTTGTGCTTTGTCCGAGAGTTTAGAGAAAACAGGTCATTGATGAAGAAACACATCAGAAATCGAGGGACTTTATTTTTGGCTTATCTTTTTTTGGGGGGAGGGGGTTCACGGTAAAGTAGACGTAAATGGCTTTGTATGTTGGCTCCACGTTGTGGCCCCCCAGAGGTGGTCAGTGACCATGCCGTTGGCTGTGGAAATTGCCTGATTAGTTGACGTGCTCGTTTGTCACAGGCTAGGGGTCACGTAACACCCAAAGAATTGCAATTATTGAAAGGTGCCTGGCACAAAAAGACATATGGGGGGGGGGGGGGAGACAACATGCTCATGGAATCCACCAGTATCTTAAGTGAATAAACACCACTCTATATTATAGCTTTTGGGGCAAAAACACATCAGTATGAACAAATACTTCCATGTTCCGTTTGACTCCGCAGCCGCCTCCGTTGCCCCCACTGGTTTCTTTTTTACACATTAAATAGAATAATCCCATTTTCCAGCAGTGGGCCGTCTGAGGCACACGCATACGTGGCCTGTCTCTCTGCAGCAACCGCCCTGGAGGCCAGTCCAGGTATGACCAGGTCCCGAATGAGCCGTGGCCAGACCCCACGGCCGGACCCCCCACCCCCCCTCGCCGGCCCGCCACTGCCCCCCGTGCCCCACACTAAGCGGCTTGGCCTTATCAGCGAACCGCAGGGCCCTCGCAGCACAAAACCTGCCGCCGCCGCATCCCCCACGGCCCATAATTGATTACCGACCACGCGGGGGCTTGACCGCTTCCGAAGGCGACTCGGAGCGACCATTTTCTACGCGGGGCCACAATGCTTGGGGGTGGGGGGTTATGAGCCATGCGAGGTGCTGAATGCGGTGTGTGTTCCCATTTGCAGGAGCAGAGGTTTTTTTTTTTTTTTAATTTTCCTGAGGAAAGGCTCGGTTATTTTGGGAGGTGGGGGGGGTTAGGGGGACACTGGACTGTTAGTCGTGAATTAAAATGGGCCATTCATTTGGGGGGGGGGGGAGGATGAGAACCAAAGACCAGAAAGGACTGTGAATGAAGGTGTTCAACGCAGGCCGTGACACAGTACCCCACAGCTTTTTCTCTAGAACCACCCTAACCCCCACCCCCATCCACAAGCCTGCATTTACTTTCCGACAGAATTTGCACTTCGCATAACATACTAACATACTCTGGCCTCCGCACCTTTTCAGCATCCAGGCGGAGATGTCGTGATATTATTCCGGGAATCCCCGGTCTGGATCGCTCCCGCCGACAGCCAGCCTTTCAGGATCGCGCTCACTGCCGCGAGGCATTGCACTAACGCTGCGATCCGCCGCATCTCATCTACAGATCGGGATCTGCACACATCTCGCACTGGAGCACCTTCTAAATGAGGTCAAGGCGCTGGGATATTATCTGGGGTATCCCTGAAAAATCCTGCCCCCGCATTGGATTTTTCCCAATGAATGGGCCGACGATTACCCTGGTTCTAAGCACACGCAGCCCCCCTTCCCGAGACCGCTGGCCTTCGCCATCAGGGGATGCCAGCCCCTCACAGCCCCTCGATGCCTGGATCTTCTACTGTCTTTTTAAGCTCCATGTGCATGGGGGGGGGGGGTCTCTTCTCAGTGACAGCTAAACACGGGTATGAAGACAGTCAGGCACCTGCTCAGGCGCGTGGGCGATCTGCCAAGAATCCCTCACAATGCCCTATGCTGCCTTGCCCCCCTTTTTTAAAAATGCTCATACTGCCCCACAGGATCAGGTTTTCGCATTAAACATGCTGCCTCTACAGACAATGTTTTATAACAAACCAAGACAAACAGGTCTGATCCTCTTCCCAGCTTCTTCCTGTTTACACACCGATCAGCGTACATGGCTTTGTAAGGTTCTGCATTGCGTACAGCATAATGTTACATTAGTATAATGAGTTATTCTCTCCAGCGCATGGTGCTGCCTATAGAAGCTGCTGCTATTGCTGGGGCGCGTCCAGGCACGTGTTGGGGGGGTGGGGGGGGTGCATTCCTCCATGGGCGGGTGAGACCACAGCCCAGCATCAGGGCTTCCTGTGATTTCAGATCGAAGGGCTCTTCCGGGCATTTCCGACCCCGTTCCCTGCAACGCCATAAACCAGGGACAGAGTGGGCAGACAGGGGTCTTGAAGTGAAACAGTTATTTAATGCCATTCATGAGAAGGGGTATATGCCCCCCCCCCACTGGAGCAACTAAGCAGCATGGATACCCTTTCAGATTGTGGAGGCCCAACACTTCACAGGAGCCCTTCAATGTGTGAATTTAGGGGTGGGCGATATGGCAAATATATCACGATTTTTTTCAGGCAGGACCACAATCTACGATCTTATCAGGATTCTTTTCCTGTGTGGTTGTAGCAGCTGATGCACTCATGTAGATTCCCCTTGCTGCCTGACTGTCAACACTCTTATGAGTGGTGAAAGAGGTTCGTCGTGCTGCCACTCACATTTTACAGATGATTCTTGATTGCACCGTGTTGGTTTTGGAAATTCCAAACAGGTTCCATATTACTGATACTGAATTTTTTTTAGAGACCAGTTCCTCCATGCCGCTATGCTGCTAAATAGTGAATGTTTTGCACAGTGTGCATTGCATGTTGGGATGAGGGTGGGAAAGGAAGAGAGGAAGAAATCCAAGGCATTACCTAATGTCTGCTATTACTGGTTTACTGGTGTGTCAAAACAGATTTGGCTGACAGAACAACTTGCATGAGCCATAGAACTGCAACTGATAGTATGTGCACTGTAGCGCAATACTAACGATCTCTCTGCAAAGGCTGATCTTGGGGACATTTTAACTGTTCATGATCCAATATCGTCAGATCACATACTTCTATGTAAAATTATATGTAAAAATGACAAAGTGGCATCTATCTATAGCAGAATGGCACTATGTTATATTTCAAACGCCAATAACAATCCTGTACAATGCTGCAGCAATGTGGCAACAAAACCACTTCATCCAGAATGCATAGCGCCTACACCTGAGTGCGTGGAGCAAGGTCAGCCCACAGATGGGGGGAGGGGGTTTACTCTCCCACCTGCTGGGCGGGGCTTGCCATTGTGTCAATCTCTGCATCTGACAATCAAGCCCCCCCCAATGGCACAGCTCTGCCTGCTTGGTACTTTTGTTTGTGCTTTAATTAAGAGGGACCTTGCAAGCCAGCAACCCTGAACTCCTTCTTAATTGCCAGCATTTGCATGGGGCTCACTTCAAACGCGGAAAGATGCCGGGAAGGGCGGGGGTTGGGGTGGTGGGGGGGATGCCACAGGCGACAGGGGGCACAAAGACGTCCTTTGAAATGTCCGCACGAATGTCACACGAAACGGTGCTCTAATTAAAAACCTACGGCTGCCGGTGCGACGGGAAATGTGTTTATCCATGCGGTCTCCTTGGGAAGTCCCGGGCCTGGGCCCGATTCCGCCGCGGCGCCCCCGTCGGCCTGACGTGTGAAATTACGGAAACCCTTTGTAATTAAAAGGGACCCACTTTTGAAGCGCTAAATCATTTAAGGCATTTAAACACGCGCACTTTGATCTACGGCGCTGCACGAAGGGCAGGTATGTAGATTATGGGCCATGATTTATAATCGGGTTCATTAAGGTTATTGAGAATGAATACACATATTAAAATGTATGACTGCTTTTTTGTACACACAGTAAATCTAATCAAATAATTAAAACCCTAAAGGGAAAAGATTATTTATTGTTGGGTATAGGATTAGCTATTAAAGTAAAAGTACACTGGGAAAAGAAACTAAAAAACTGAACACAACACAAGCACCTTTCCGTGGAAGTGCATGTAACTAGCTGCCAGGTGGAAATGATAAAATACGAACTGCTGCATTTCTCAGTGTCTTCACCCGTTTTTCATTGCTTGTGTGCCTTGTGAATCCTAGATTTATTCAGCAGAGGTGGGTAAATCAGGTCCAGAGAGTAAAAATCCAAACCAAGATTTTCTTTCAACTACCCAGTTGAGTATGAAGAGTTGCAGTCCCAATTTGAAATCCTGGTCTGGATATTTACTCTCTGGACCTGAAATATCCACCTCTGTCAGGTAGCTGAAAAATGCAGCATAACGATGCCCCCCCCTCTCCCTTTGGCTCCACAGGAAAGCATAATGGGAGGGAGCAAGAAGAACACTTTGATGCCAGGGGAGCCCAGGTTATCAGGTAAACTGGTACAGCACCTTCCTGTACCAAATCCTTCCCAGTAACATCCGGTGGTAAGAGCTGAATGCACTAAAACAACTCACTTCTTTTATGAATAAACAGAGAGATTTATGCCTAATAATGCTGGAAGTTGGCACAGAGGGGGTCTCTGGCCCTTCTACCTCCTCAAGCCCTGCTCTGAACTGGGTTGTCTGGAAGTCACATGACACGAGGCAGCCCAAAAATAGACACCAAAGACCAAGTGGATCAATAACCAAAAAACAATAACAAAAAAGCAGGACTCTGGCCTCACTGAAGGTCACAGCTTGACACAGGTATCAGAGGACGAGAGAAAATGTGGAGAGAGGTATTTTAACAGGAGAGATAAGGGTACGAAGCTGACAAGGACTGCAGGCTGGCAGCCAGATGTGGGAGAGGTGGTCAGGGGCACGCTTCTCTCTCCCGGCAACAGTGGAACCTGCTAAAGCTGACCACACCCCCCCCCCCTTACCTTTAATCTCCCCCAACAGCTCACTTGTGTTCAGCCTTTCCATTTTCTCCTTCCAATCCTTAGACAGGAGCTTCTCCATGCAAGAAGATTCTAAGAAAGACAAAAAAGTAGCGAAGAGAATAAGCCCTTTTCCAGTGAAGGTTTTGTTTCACGTTAATGCCAACCCCCCCGCTCCGCTGTGTCACGTTTTCTTTCCTGGCTTCCTTTGACTGCGGGAAACCCTTCACACTCTGAGCTTATAGCAGGAAGCTTTGTGCAACGTTACAATTGAAGACAGTAACTCTATTTTTCGATACAAAGAAATAAAAAAAAACCAAGGTTTGCATGCACAAAGGTGTAACAAAACATTCGGGCAATTCTCAGTATATAAAACTGTCAAGTGGGAATTATATGGTTTACCCTGACGAAACCAAGGACAACAGGATCTAGGACATGAATTGCATGGGTCACATGCAGCATATTTGCCAAACAGAATGAAAAGACAGAATAGAAAATGACTCGACATGAGTCGAAATGACTCACTCTCAGAAAACAACTCAATTTTCCCAGAAAAAGAAGATAAAACACCTTCTATTAAAGAGTTTCAAAATGTAAAAAGAAAGGGAAAAAAACTGCCAAAACTCAGCAATGTTAACTGCTCTTTCCGTGTGAACTGCAGGTACTGGGGAATCAAAGGGTGTTTAAAAAGCCATTACAATTACGCCGTGTTACCGTCACAATGACACCAATGGGAGCAGAAAGGGGCGCCAACACCCCGGGAAGGCGAGCAGAACGCAGGAAAATCCCTCTAATGTGTGACTTTTTGCAAATATTTGTAAATGCCAAAGATAAACAGAATTTATTTCCATTAAAACAAAGATGATGCTGTTTATAGCAATTATAAGAAATGTGAAACTCTCAGGAAACTCACAGCGTTTGGTGGGGGGGGGGGGGCGTGTCAGACCCAAAACCTCCAAGAGGTTTATTTACCCCTTGTCACCCCCCTGCCCAGATGGTAAATAGCTCTGAATTATCTTCCTGCCCATGAAGTATCATGTGACCCTCGAGGGGGTCAGGGGCAGCCAAATATATTATGGTAAAACACAGGATTAGCCGCTGCCATTTGTCTGGCTCCCACATTTTCCCATTTATAGGTATAGTGACGGTGAAATCAGACCAGCTGTGCTGAGGGAAAGCCCCATGGTGGAGGGGGGGCGCTACAAAGGGGAGGTTTTGAATTAGAAGGGCATGGACTAGCTCGGACAGCTACAGCTTGTCAGTTCCTGAGTGCATCATAGGAGTGGGTACAATCCGCCATGGTGAAATGAGGTTTGCACTGAATCCCTTGGCGGGGTCAGGATTGACCTCCCCTGATGTGACATCAATCACCCCCCCCAACCCACCCCAGCTATACTCCTCAAGCTGAGGGGCAGTTTGTTCCCATCGAACACAGTTGCTGCCCTCGTTTCACAGACTACAGAGAGGAAGAACCCCTCTGGTCCGATAGTGACCTTTACCATCAGCCATCCCGTGGAAATGGTCAGTGCCAGGCTGCAGGAAGCTATGGGAGGCTCATGTGTTCCCCAGTCCCACACCATCAGGCCCCGTTGATGGAGAGGCTGCCCTAAGCCAAGGGCACGTCACATAGACAAGCGCAAAAACCTTCGCTGTCTGCCCAAGGCTGGGGTTTTTTTTCCAGATAACGGCGGTTGGGTGTGATGTGCGCCAGGGACCTTGCCCCGGCTGCGCATGTGACCCGGAGCGTGCAGTCACTGGAAGGGCGAGATGGGGTTTGTAAATGATGAAATGAGAACAGCCAGGCAGGAGGGAAGGCAGGAGCTTCCAGGAACGACAACATGTTTCATAAACACAAATGGGCTGACAAAAGGAATAAATCAGTGAACGAAAACAAAAATATATCTCACTGACGTTTGTCTTCAGCAATAAATACTTCACCACTAAATCAAATCTCCGCAAATAATTATGAAATACCCGTATTCCTGTGCTTCTCATGCAGAGGAATATGAGAGCGTATCGCAGTCCTCATGACCTGTCATACTTGTTTCATGAGGCTGCTTTTCTTAGCAAAAAGAAACTAGGAAAACACATAGTATTCTTCTTGTGCTTAGTAGGAAAACCCAGATGAACACCCTCATATACATGGTGAAAACCTGAAAGCAACAGAACAAATCATCTCAAAAAAATTGTATTAAGAATGACATTTGCTTATTGTTTTCGGATTTTAATGATCGCATAAATCATTATTTGCATTACATGGAATATATGGGCAAATAATAAAGTTCTGAAAATCATAGGCATAATTCCCAAAATAGCAGAATCTCCCCTATCAGAACTGCAGGTGTCCTGTGTGTTGGTACTAAATTAAAAGGGAATACATTTGAAATTTGCCAATAATGGGCTTTTTATTTTACTCACACACCGCAGGGGGTATGTGACACCCACCTAGCAACTGCATCGCTTCTCAGATTTTATTTACTAAACTGGAACATCTTTTCCTTGAGAAGAAGATCTTAACACTCCCAGCAGAGGGCTCGCATAAAACTAAATTAGCGACAAGATTTACTCTGCCCACTTAGGAAGAAAATACAGTCTGTAAACTCCGTGTTACATCAGTATTTCATTCCAGCAGGAATCAAGTAGGGAAATGTATTATCCTGGAAGGATAAACAAAGCTGACAGGGCAGAGTGGGGGGGCTGTAGCCTGGGGCACGCTTTACTGTACACGGAGCATCATTCTCCATGATTCCTCACTCTCTGGTGCCGTGTAGAAGGAAGATGTCTTCTTTTTCATCAGCCATTGTGTTAAGAACCAGCCTTCCGAACAATGACATTCCCTCCCACTCATGAGGCAGCCTGCAGTGGATCAAAACAGGCGCCATGCGGCTGGGGTGGGGAGAGCGGCAGGTCAAGGAGCCTCACACACCCCCCCCACCTCCCAAATAAATCCTTCGAAAAAGAACAAAGTGGGACTTCTGAGTCTGCGCATTTGGTGAAAAACACCATGGAGATGTGAGCCAGTCTGACTGGCCCAGTGCCATTGCTATTCAGCTCTCTGGTCCTAATACTTTAGGAGATGCTCTAGAGCACCAGTCAAAAGTTTGGACACTACCCATATAAAGGTTGGTTTGTACTATTCTCTATGGTCCAGAATAATTATATGGACATCAACACTATGAAATAATACACAGTGGTACCTCAGTTCTCAAACTCAATGAAACTCGAATTTCTTAAAAGTCGAACCAACCAAAAAAAAATACCTAAAACTTGATCTGAATCTCAGAAGTCAAACCGTGAACGCCAACCTCAGATAACTTGTACGCGCGGGGAAATGAGTCATGTGGCACGCCTCTCAGCTGAAACATAGGGTAACGCTTCAGTCTAAGCCTCGCATGCGCTGTGATAGCATCGTGCATGTTTACACTAGCTGAATACATATATTTAGACAGTAAAAATACATTTAGACAATGATAGACAGTAACACTAATTATTATTATATAATAAAATACATTTTAAAATAAAGATTTCTTATTAATTATTTTAATATTAATAATTTAATTATTATAATTAATACATTTAATTATAATAATATTGTCGTGCCGAGCGGGGATGGAACGGAGACAAAGATGCAGACGTCAGGGTATCAGAATACCGGGTTTAATTACAGGTAAGGCAGGCAAAACGCAGACGGACAATACAATGAACGGACTGGTGAAACAAATTGAAACGCGGATGAAATACAGAGGACTAATGACAACAACCAGTAACAGCTGATCACACGGGGTTAACGAGAGGGCGTGGCACACGGAAGGAGCGGACGATCGGGGCAGGACACATTGTTTTTTTTTACTTTACACATTGTTTGAATACATTTATTTTCTTACTTTAAAAATTACTGTTTTTATAAATATGCTTAGATGTGTTTAGTACAGTGTATGCTCTTCTTGTTTTATATGGTTCATTTTGTGCTTAAATGCTAAAAAAAACACTATTTAGGTGTGATTTTTTGGGACCAGGAACCAATTAATTGGTTTTCCATTATTTCTTATGGGGAAAATTCGATCACAACTCGAACTTTTTAGGATTCGTTCCGGAGTTCTGAACGGATTAAATTCGAGTTCTGAGGTACCACTGTAAATGGGAATAAACGCAACCACTACCTCAAAAGGTTGCCGGTTCCTGTCGTCAGCAGAGTGATTCCCACCATTGGGCCCTTGACCTTACTGTCTCCTCTACGCCAGTTTCATGAGATCCCCTCTTGGGATGCTTTTCCAGCTGTCCTGAAGGAGGTCCCACATTTAGGCTGAGCACTCATTTGGTTGCTTTTCCTTCACTCTCCTCCAAAGCCATCTCTACTGTGTTTAGGTCAGGTGGCCAGGTCATGTGATGTGACACCATCTTTGTCGGTGGCTTGGCTTGTCTAAACTTTTGACATGTACCGTATCTCCCAGAAGCCTGACAGCTGGATCATGGAGAGGCCAGGATTCAATGACTAGGGGCATTTTCAAGGGAAGCGACCGGTACCAAAAGATTGCACGACTCCCTTTATTAAACATCACTGACTCTCTGCACCTTCTTCTTAAACGCGATGCGGGAGAGGACAGCCAGTGCTGGCTCCTCAGACAAAATCACTCTCAGAGCAGAATGGACCATCGGTATGGAAGCTAAGGCAAAAAAAAGGGGACACACATCTCCAACAATGCTCCTGATGGGCCATTAGTGGAACGGCCCCAGTCCCAGCCCCAGCCCTGGAGATAATGAGGTGCCAGCCTCATTCCAGAACAGAACAGCCTGGACGGCGGCCCTGGGAGCGGCTGCTCCCTCCGAGATCCTGGCTTTGCTCAGTGACTCTCCCCCACACCGGTACCACGCCGCACAAAAGCACCAGAAAGCGCTGGAATGTTCAAAATATTGACGCTGTTCACCTCCTTCACTAGCCCCCCCCCCCTCCTCCACCTAGAGGCGGGGAAAGAAAAACCTGGGGATTACGGGCGGGATGTCCGGGTGTACTTGGGAAGCAAGTCAACCCGTCTGTTTACACAGACTGATTTTTCGTGTTAATGCAACCCAAGTCTCTGCAAAGAAGCGGCTTTCGGCAAGAGGCCAGAACTCCTCCGTGTGCTGGCCGCTCGCGCCCACATTGCAGGGAGGGAGCTTCCAGTAACGGCAGGAGATCCTCTGATGTCAGGTTAGTCGTGGCAGGGAGCGCGGCGCACTGCCTACCCACCTGACAGGCAGTTTGCTACGTCACATGAGTGCGTCGGCCCCAGGTGCGCGGGCGAAACCGGGCCAAGGCGCGACATAGGGGCCGAAACACCCGGTCTGAGCAGGAGTGCTCGCAGCTGCTGTCAGAATTCTCAACGGGCAGCATCCAACGTAAAAAAAAAAAAAAAAAACTTGGATCTTGTAAAACTCAGATGATCAGGAGCCTTAGCTGCCTCTGCCTGCCTGTCTGCCTGTCTGCCTACCTGCTTCAGGGCCCCAAAGTGTAGCCTCCGGTCCTGCCTCTACACTCAGGTGAGATTTCCCAGTTTTCATTTGCGTCACGACACACGGACTTTAGTATGCGAAAATCGATAAACCAAGATGCATCCCAACATGAGATGCCTTTAGGAAGCCGGTTTTGTTTAAAGTGTCTCAATCTTCATCACATCCCTCAATGGGGGTGGGGGGGGTCAATCTCTGGACTGAGGATCAGCCCAAATCATGGTGCAGTCTGCATCGGGAAAGTAGCCAGATGCAAATGAGAAACACACACGCAACCTGTACATTATAAAAATTGAGGGTAGGGGTCAGCCGGGGTCGAGAGGGAAAGAAAATATGAAAATGAACCCAAAATATTGCGATGTGTACCCATTGATGCTTGTTTCAAGTGGAAACCCCGCCCTTTGACGGAGAGAGATACCCGAAACAGGAGCTGCGTGAAAACAATGTATCTCCTGCACAAGCAGAGCCAAGAGCTTATTCAGATGCGGAAAATGCGCAGTCAGCTGCACCAGCCGGCCGCTTAGAGGATTTCCCCCAGTTCGACAACCGGAATCCACCGTGTCCCGTGAGAATCGGCACAGGAGTCCATCCCAAAACACAGGCAGGACTGTTTCCGGAGCCCCTTTCAGCTGCGTGGCTGACAGTGTGTCCCCGCCCCCCCACCCTCCCCCCGATGGCCCCACGCCAGCCCATCTGCCATCAACCCCCAGCCCCTGCATGGCTATTGTAATCCCCTGGAACAGGAAGGGGTCACCCCTCCCTCAGCAGCCCCCCAACTGGCAGGATGAGGCCAGGAACCGGACCACTTTCTCCCTGCACACACCTCAGCATGCAACAAGCAATTACAGGCATATTTATAGTGTGTGTGTGCGTGAATTATTTTTATATTATGTTGTGGGGACCAAATGTTCCCCACAATGTCATAAAAACCTTTTATTCTGACATTGTAGGGTCCCCACAAAGATCAGTGAATGCAATCGAAAAAACTAAAAATGCCAAAAGTCTCATATTTAGTTTGGTTACTTCTGGTTAAGGCTGGGTTAGGGCTGGGTAGGGGTTAAGGTCCTCATGTTAGGATTAGAGTTTTCCCCATAGAACTGAATGGAAAGTCCCCAGAAAGATATAATTACAAACCTGTCTGTGTGTGTGTGTGTGTGTGTGTGTGTGTGTTCCTAACCACTGAGATACTGCTTCTGACACTGAGCATCATCCATCACCAGGAAGACAAACAGGCCCCCCCACTCTGAAACACCAGGTCTGTATATCAGCCGGGCATCCACTTGGGGGAAAATGTCTAATTACCAAATCAATGACTGGCTGACACAAGCCATAAGGATGATCCCCTCCATCGTAAACAGGCGTAAAAGGCTAAATTTGCAGCCCAGGAGAGAACAGAGACAGGAATCGCAAAAACTCTGCATGCATACTGAGCCTTTAGAGATAAAAACCTTTTTTTTGGTCTCTAAAAACTGGGAATATCTTGATTCGGCACTGCATGGCATGCTGGTTCAGTCAGGGGCAGGCCTGGCAGTTGGGGTAATTATTATCTTAGAAGCATTTTCAAGAGCGACATCTTTAATAACATTAAGAGGGGAAGGCAGGAGCCCAACAGAGCAAAAGCAGCCGTCAAGGTCAAGAGAATAATGTAAGTTATGCTTAGCCTGGAGAGGAGAGGAGACTAGAAGAAGAAGAAGATGTGAGGACGAGAGAAGGGAAGAGTTCAGTCCCTGCACCCCAAACTGGAGCACGCTGAAATGTGGCAGTACTTCTGACCAATGGGAAGCAGAGGAATGCGTCAGGAGGACACGGTGTCCGGTCGGGGTAGGTGCAGCAGGGTGTCAACAAACTCAGCGCTCACGTTGTTGCCCGTGCCCCTGTGACGCAGGAGGCGCTCTGTCGAAATCCCCCTGACTCCTAATCACGGAGGCACTAAAACAAGACGCCATCACGGGCAAACAAAACAGAATAATTACGGGGGAGCTCGCACTGAAAGGGGAAGATAACGCGCGGGAACGTGTTTTGTCATTCCGGAGACAGTCGCAGAGACAACAGCCGTCGGATGTGCCAAGCGTGCGCCAAGCCTCCATAATCAAAGCGTTATTGAAGAAAGGGTTTTAAAAAAAGGGCACTAATTGCAAGGGACCAATCTGTACGTAATAGGTTATACACCCGGGCGGAGCGGCACAATGCAAACGCACATGGGGGGGGTAAATAACGGGGGGGGGGGGTTAAAAAAAACATTCCCTGTATCCAATAGAATGCCGTTGCTCATTTTCAGGCAATTACCTTCACTCCTTGTCAACAGTTTTAATAACCTCCATCATTTCCAGAAGACTTTTTGCTTCAGTTAAATCATTTCCAGCTCTTTAATATGCAAATGCCGCATGCCGAGCTGGCGGCGGCGATGCTTCTCAGCCATGCGCACCGGCATGCGCCGCCGCATTGTGCAGCACCTGCACTCCGGGGACGGCCCTTGCTAATTGACACCTAATACTTTTCATTATTCCACTTAGTGAGCAGCGGCCCCGTTATCCACCTGTGGGCGCCATCGCCAGCAAGGACTCTGCTTCTCCAGTCACATCTCCTGCAGTCAGCTCGGCCCGGCACCCAGAACCCAGGACAGGGCGCACACTTCGGGGGGGGGCTGTTTTTTGGGGACTTAAGCCTTAAAATGCTTTTTAGTGTGAAAGAAATGTGCATTAACCTGTAAAAAGTGTGTTGGGGCTGCACAGGGGCACAGTGTTGCCTCACACCTCTGGGACCTGCGTTCCAGTCTCTATTAGGGTTCCATGTGTGTGGAGTTTGCATGTTCTCCCCATGTTGTCATGGAGTTTCCTCCGGGTACTCCAATTTCCACCCCACCCTTCCAAAAATAGAGGCTAATTGAAGTTACCAAATTGAGTAAATGGTGTTTGTGTGTGTGGGCCCTGCGGTGGTTTGGTGCCCCATCCTGGATTGTTCCCTGCCTTATGCCTGTAGCCTCCAGGATCAATAGGCTCTGCACGATGAGCCCAAACACATCCAGACCAAGCTGGTCCCATCCAGGCTGTACCCAGGGCTTATTTCCATGGAAAGTCACCTGATATTTGTGCCAGCCCCACTGGCATCCATGTGAAGAGTGACGTGAAGAGACCCTCCCCCAAGGCAGTGGATCATGCAGCCGGATCGCAGACAGCATGGGGCTCTGAACTGGGGCCCAGAAGGAGTGGCTTGGGATGTTGCAATGGCATGAGGCTGCAGCTGACTCTGCCCTAATCACGAAGCACGTCAGAACACGTCTGAGCATTCGCGGAGGAAATAGAAGGCGGGAGATGCAAGAGGCTGGCAGGTTTCTCGTGCTCCTGTAAGGGGACTCCATTGATGAGGATGCTGGGGCCTCCCAGTCCAGGTTGGGGTCAGCCGATCCCCCGGCCAGCCATCGGAGGACTGCAGCTGGCCGGCCTGTAGACGAGTGGAGGTGAGCCAGCTCCCCCCCGCCCATGGGAGCATATGGCAACTCCTTGTGCAGGAAACAGCGGCACATGTGGAGGATTAGGAATCCAAAGCAAGAGCAAGTCAGAGGTGGCCAGTGCACATGCTGGGATCCAGGAGGCCAAGGACTCCCGGAAGCACGCTCCAGAAAAAAAGCCTTGGACATGAGATTAAAAGGAGCCTTCGATCCGCCAAACAAAGCCCCACTCACCACAATTCATGAGACAATAAAAGTGGGGAAAGAGAAGTTAAACTCCCCAAACCTGGAGAGATAAAGAAAACGTCCAATCAAAAGTTTGCAAGGAGAAACAAGGAGCCGAGATAAACCCGTATTTGAAGCCCAGGAATAGGCATCTCCAGCAGGCCCTGAACCAGGAAGCAGGAGGTACAGCTGGCAGCGGGATTGATGTCAGGGGCCGGAACAAAAGTGTTCGGATGATGTGACTTGGCGTGCAAGTGATGGAACTTGTAGTGTCGTGAGAGCCCACCCCCACTGGGACACCCCCCCAGGGGTGATGGGACGGGACCTATCTCCCCATTTAAGAGGACGAGGGGTCCTCAGAGTCCCCTCTCCTCTGAAAGCATCTGGACATTTGGTCAGATCCTCTAAACCAGTCTACAAGATGGGGGTGGCACTGGAAAGGAAAGGGTACTTAATACAAATCAACAACTCTAGTTAAGGATGCCAGAGTGTGTATTTGGTCGGGGCTGCAAACTGGTTTCTCCTCCAAGGCACACTTAATGAAAGTACACTGGCATGAGACTCTGGAATCGATGTGGGATCCTGCACTGTGAGGATAAGCATTCCGGGGGGGGGGGGGGGTGGTCTGTGAACCTAATTTCAATTTATAATTTTCATTTCACATCAGTAATCATTAAGGCCCACACACTATAATAAATTATAATAATCTTGAACAAGATTTTAATTACTGGGTACCTTGCAAGAAAACCAATTCTTTTTTTCCTCCAATTCTACACCCTGCAATCTAACTGTCAGACATAAACTTCTTTTGCTAATCAATACCACAAAAACATTCACTTTTATTCATCTATGTTAAATTAACGTGAGTGTGTGTATAATGCGGCCATTAGCCATCTTGGCCTGTAGGCAAAGCTTAAAGAAAAAGCAGTAACCGATATCATTCATGTGCATCAGAATGCCGGCGAGGGTCACCGAAATTTTATTTCACCACATGATGTATGTCAGGGAGACGTATGTCACACGGCGTTGGCTATAAGACTCACCGGTAATGAAACATCCTGAAAATGTCTGGCCTCTATAAGTGTTAAAAAAAAGCACTTGTGTCAAACACTCTCATCCCTATCAAGCAACCCTTGGTACGGCAGCATTACGATGCATTTGTTTCAATGTCAGTAAAATAAAAGGCCTTTCTTGTTTTTTGAAATCATCTGCCATTAATTTGCGTAATTAGGGAAGCAGAACAATGTGAGCTCAAGCTCCGTGACATTTTCAGTTGCCGCAGTGCGGTAATTAAACTTAAGGACGATTTTGCCGTGGTCTCTGTTGACAGGAACGCTCACTGTGTGTCCATGAGTCACGCCCGGTGCCTCACAGACTCCCGGACCAAAGGTCGCTATTTTTACACGCTGGGCTCCATCGTTGGGGCCACAGCACCGAGAGCTCACGGTCCACCGGATCAGCAGGACACATTGGCACCAATTTCCTGGGCTGTTACTGGTGGGCACATTTCCGAGCCACAATGGAGAGACACCTGGAGGACCGGAAGAAGGAACGTGGCAGCGGCATCCTCCCGGCACACTTCTCTTGCTTTGCTTCATTTTTAGCCCTGACAGTGAGTTGCCTTTAGGAAGGATGGAGAGAGCAGCCATGAACCCCCAGATGCATTCTGAAATCCAGGAAGTGGACCCTTTCCTTGTGACAGCCCCCCGCCCTTCCATACCCCCCTCCCTGGAATCAATGGACCATTGTTCGCTCAGTGATCAGCAGCTACGTGGGTCGTGTTTGCTTTTGAAGCAACCTCTTCTCTATCTGCACCCCCCACCTGCCAAAGAAATAATGGAGGGGGGGGGGGGGTGCAGGAGAGAATGCGTGGGTGGGAAAAGCGGCTTCACCTGCAACTTTCAGACCTTGTGTTTACAGGAGAGGTATAAGGGCCAAAGGTCCATGATGGACAGAAAACACTAGAACACATGAAGAAGCGTCTGACCAGCCAGCTGGGCACAGAGACACCCATATCGCCAACTGCAGTGGACTGCTGCGCTGGGGTGGAGCCACAGACAAGCACCCGGCCGTGATTGGTAGCTGCAATTCCCCAAAGCAGACCCTCAGCCAATCAGAGGGCCTCCAGCAGACCTGATACCCTTGCTTTCTAGAGGGGCACGGGGAAGGCAAGCGGGTGACCCCACATACACCCACATGTGCAGGATACCGCCGGCTTTCCCGCGGGTGACAGTGCAAGCAGGTCCCATCTTCTTGCAAGGGACACACTGGGGGCTGTAAAATCATTAGTCACCCCGACGGCCACAGAAGGGGTGTCAGTTACCGGGTCACTATTTTCATCCCTGTCAGGTGACATGGGGCCCTTGTCTGGTCCGGAATGTGCCCAGGAAACCAGAGTCCCAGAACAGGGCAGGGACAGAGGGCTAGGGCCCCATGACCTCACCTGCTGACGTCCGCACTCACACACACACACACACACACACACACACACGCTTGCACACACACACACACACACACACACACACACACAGGTTTGTAATTATATCTTTGTGGGGACTCTCTATTAATTCCTATGGGGAAAACTGTAATCCCAACATGAGGACCTTAATCCCTACCCAGCCCTAACCTTAACCATAAGTGACTAAACTAAATATGAGACTTTTGGCATTTTTAGTTTCTTGATTGCGTTCACAGATCTCCGTGAGGACCGGAAAAATGGTCCCCACGACATCAAAGTAACAGGTTTTTATCACTTTGTGTGGAACATTTGGTCCCCACAATGTAATATAAACATAATCCACACACACACACACACACACACCCAACCCCATCTATCCCCACGCAGTAAAGCTTTTCAGCATCTGCCTGTCTCCAGGTCCGTTCTCATTTACAGAAAGTGATGCTGTCTGTCTCAGCGCCACAGGGCGGCCCATGGGGGCCGTTAACCAGCCCGGCATACTCGTCCAGCTTGGATGGTGTGGGTCAAACAGCACAGAAAGGCAATTAGGAGCCCACATCCCCCACCCCCCCCCCCCCCCCCCGGAACCACTGGCCGCTGCCACAAAAATAAAACACACGGAGGTGCTGGGACAAGCCCCCGTTTGGGCCTTTGCTACAAATGGGCCCCTGTCCCACCCCGGTTGGGATTTGTCTCAGACATACCGACACCCACCCCCTTTGCC
>JAODJW010000019.1:4114184-4128950 GCA_026777045.1 Hyperopisus bebe
AGCCGGCGGCAGCTGCCTGTTTTGTCACTGGGATCGGTGGGGTGGGGGGCGCTCCTGTCCGGGTGTCCGGGGAGGTGGGGGGGGGGGTCTATGGTGCCACCATCCTGCAGTGAACCTCTGGTTTGGGAGGATCATCCTGCACCACAAAGACAGAGCGGAGCAGAACGGGCCTGATCCACCCTTGTTTGGAGACCCCCCTACTCCCCCAGTTATATTTTTAGCCTTGAACTGGGGGCAGCAGCGATGGCCTAAAGTTCCGGGGGGCCCGAGAGCCAAGGTCCAGGAATCTTCTGTAAGTGTTCGCATGTCATAGCGGGCAGGGGGCCCGTGTATCCCCCCCCCACCCCACCCAACAAAATCTATTTGGCGTCTGCTTCTCCAGGTGTGAGAAGAGTGGGGGGGGGCATCAGATCACACATTCCAACTGGAGTCTCTCCACAGCCCTGACGGGAGATGGGATCCCACAAGACACACACGGTCTCACTCCGGAATACACGCACAAGTGTGCTCCACTTCCCAAAGGTGGGCATTAGGTGGGTGGGAAGAAGGCTGATTTTCTTGCTCAGGCAGGGGCGACTGAGGGTTTGAAGCATGGCTCCGGAAGGAACCGGTTCACCTCGGCCCCTTAGCTCCACAGCCCCCAAGCACACGCAGGACGTGGAGAGCTCCTGTCAAACTGCATTACAGCAAACACCCCTGCTAATCAGGGGCAAGAAAGCAGGCGGGCGACACAGCGCCTGGATACTGAAGGGGGGGCAATGATAGGGGGGCAATGCGTGTTACTCACTGCATTACAACCTAGCCACAGCGCTTTATTTCACACCAAAGGCTCTCTGTTGGGGATTTGCCCACACACAGCACCCCCTCTCCCTGCCCCACACAGACACATATAAGAATCTTGCTCACAAAAATGGGGGTTCACAAGCAAGAGAGTGCAACCTGGGCAGACCGGCCATTCTGGGGCTGTACATGACCCGGCAGCCAGGGGCTTTGTCAGGCTAATCTGGGCACTGGCTTAAGCCTGATCCTATTCTCTGGTGCCGCTTTCACCCCGGCCTGGACCCCATCCTGCCAGGAGCAACGGGCAAGGGCGTCCCGCACAGGGCCGATTACGTGTGTGTAATCTGTGAATGACATCACAGCACAGCGGGGGGGGGGGGGGTCAGGAACACAGATAGGGGGGTGTGTTAGGAGTTAACAGGAATTTAGTGGGTGGGTTAAGGGTTCATAATACATAACTGCTTGGGACCTGTTTGCTGAGGGACAAGCAGCAAGTGGAGCTGAGATAAAGAGGCTCAGGGAAAATTAGGTCATATGTAAGACTTTTGGCATTTTTTGATTACATTCACAGACTTTTCTAAATTGAGGTTGTCCAAATGAGGACCTGAAAAATAACCCCAAAAGTAAGGAAGTTTCAGGTTATACCACAATTTGGGGACATTTTGCACCCCAAATGTGATCTATGCAAACCTACACACACAGATACACAGGTTTGTAATTGGTAGTAATTTGTAGGGACTCTTCATTCATTATTATGGGGAAAACGCTAATCCCATCATGACGACCTTAACCCCCACCCAGCCTTAACCAACCAAGTAACCAACCAAAATACAAGACTTTTACAAGAAAAATACATTTTTCTTTTTTTGATTGCATTCACAGATCTTTGAGGGGACCTGAAAAATGGTCCCCACAACATCAAAATTACAGGTTTTTATTACATTGCGGGGGACATTTGGTCCTCACAATGTAATACAAACCTAATCCACACGCACACATACACACACACATGCATGCACCTGCTGGAAAAACAGTCAACTGCAATTTGATCTCCAGGCCTTAGCTGGGGCGGGTCTGACTGTCAGGGGGGAGAAAGTCAGTTTTTGCCAAAGCCCGGCCCCCCCCCCCCCCCACTGAGGCAGGGCCTGCCAGGCAAGTGTCACCCAGGGTCATGCAGGGCAGCTTATCTCACCACGGATTGGAGTCTGTCCAGTGACACACTTATTCTGCTTCCTCATAAATCCCCAAAGGGGACGGGCAAAGGGGCAGCAAATAGGGGAAATTCACCATACCCCCCCCACCTATTCACTCTTTATCCCATAGATTGCATGTCTCTTGTTGTCAAAAATGACTGGCTTAGTTTTATGCAGAACGAGAGGGAGCGCCATGTTAAATTTCAGCACAGGCCGCCAGCTTAAACCAAGCGAACTGGATGATCCCACAAATTGGCACCAGGGACCTCCCACCAAGAAGGCGAGAGAGGGAACAGTGGGGTCTTCCAATGGGAAAACGATGGCTGTGGCACAGCACAGCATCCCCCCCCACCCCCGCCCCCACGCTGATTCTGACTCCCTGCCACATCGCTAACTGAAACATGTAATGCTGTAATTCAAACTAGCCAGGGTATAAGCATGGATTAGAAGATAACAAGCTTTAACCAGCGGCCAGAAAGGCTCCTGCCAGTATAAGAATGCTGACTAATTGGCAGAGGCAGAGTTTCACAGATGCCCGGGCACCAAGAGCCCCAGCCACCGGCCCCCCGTTTCAGCAGAACGTCACGTGATGCAGAAAGAAATGCAGAGAGGGCCGCGGCCATCCGCTCCTTTGGGTTCTTGCGATGGGTGGAGTGTCCACCATCGCATCGAAGTGCCGGGCGACGCACGATTTAACAAGCCAGATGCGATTGGGTGTGAAAATGGGGGCGGAGCCATGTGCAGCTGAGAAACGTGTGGAAAAAGTTCTCCTTGCGATGCAGCCGGTTGCATTACGGAAAATATATATAACATATACAGCAACCCTAATTGAGCCCCCTCCCCCTCCAAAAAAAAATAAACACTCACCTTGGAATTTTACGACAGATGATAAAAATTTTGCTTAACGCAACGTTCTTTAACGCTGACAAGCCGCGCCCTGCCGATGCCCAGTAAATAATAAATTTACACCTCGCAATAAATAAATGGCGGCCGTGGTCGTAAGCCGTCTCCCCCCCCCCCCCGTTTTTTACGGTGAAGGTGACCATTCAGAGGCTGCAGGCCCTGTGTGCTCGGAGGCCATTTTCATTCATCAGAGCAGCCCCCCCCTCCACTTAGAGCACTTGAAGGACCTGTTAGAGAGCAGCCCCGGAAATGCGGCCGCCATAACACCGGTGTAGCAGACGTCCGGATACGAGGATTGGGTATTTGTGGCCGACACACTTCGTTTGATTTGACAATCTGACGTGTGTTTAAGGTAAGCGGCTCGACAGCAGGGGGAGGGAAGGATCAAAGCCCGCTCAGCTACTTCTCTCCAATAAATGCTGAACATATACACGGCACTAGAGTTTGGGGGCAGGCCAATTCTGGCTGGCGTGAAATAAAATCATTTCCATGCACCTGATTCTTTTGTGTTTTTTTTTTGTGGTGAAGCAGGTGTGCGAGAGAGCAACAGTGAACAATTAGCATGAAATGCAAAATAAAACGTATCTTAATTAACAGCTATATCCAGCACAGGCTGAAAAGAGATAATCTTTCTCAGCCTCGTCAGAATATTAATTTCCAAGTGTTTAGTCTCCCTGGGTTTTTGCGATAAATTTCACGGCAGCTTCTCGGCTCCAACGATGAGCAACAGAGTGGGAAAACAGCAACCACAGGTATCGGAAGGCCGAGCAAAACTTCACTGATCGGCCCAGGAAAACCTCTGACATCCGATTACATCGACAGCACATAACTGGCTATGAGACCAAGGTGAGAAACACCAATGTTGTCAGGCTGCGAAATGACCCTTATCGGCACCACCATGGGAATAGGAAACTCAGCTAGAGACACGGAGGCAAGAATGCAAATATGGGGGGGGGGGGGGGTGCCCCCCACTGCAAGTGTCTGTCCGAAATGACGGAGACTTAGAGTAATGCAAGCAGATGGTAACACCCAACAGGATAACAGGTTACTGCTAGCCAGATTAGGGACTGGCGGTGTAGTGGGAGTGTTGCAGCCGGGTGACATTTCTATCTTCTCTGCCACATTGTTAAGGGGACGTCTTTACGGTTCATCCTAATGGTTTAATCCTACTGTTCACAAGTCAGATGAGTTCAAGGAGTCAAGCATGCATAATCTCCAAAAAAGAAGGCGACCGGAGGGAGTGTGGGGACACCCCCTCCACCCCAAACCCATCCAAATTAATTGAACGATTGCCACCAAATGCCCTCAACCCCCCCCCCCGCAAGGAAACCGTGTGGGGGCAAAAATATCCCCATATTTTCTCTTAATCACAGAGCTCTGCGATCGCCTCTTAAGCATATGACTGCTGGCACTTTCGGCACCCCTCATGCCCCCCCAGCTCCTCTCTGTCACTGATTTCCTCTGACGGGGGACGTGGTTTGAGCCGTCATGTGGAAGCAGACATGAGCTTGGCTGAAGCTCTATTATTAAGGCAAAGAGATTAGACAGCTGCCCTGCCCCGCAGAAGGGCCTCTCCTCTCTGCGCTAACATACGGACCCTGGATTACAAGCTCTACTTGACCATTTAAATTACTGCAACAAACAGCCATGCCATCTGGGCATTATTACCATACCGTCCATGCCCCCACACACGCACTCCCTGCTCCATCCCCACCACAAGGCTCTCCATCAACCACAACTTCTGCAAAGCAAATGTCGAGGAAAAAATAAATAAACGATGCAGGAACCAAAATAGCGAAAAAGAGTCACATATATTTTTCATCTGGCCAATTAGTGGGCAGTTGGTGATGCCAAATGCAGGCAGACAGGTGGGAGCTGGTGAAGGTGGGGGCGGGGCCACCATGAAGGGGACCCAAAAAACATGATTTTTGGCATAGAAGTCAGACATAATCAAAGAGGAGGTGGTATGATGTCAGAACGGTACACTGGCGTCTCACGTAACAGCGTGCAGCACAATCATCCGTACTGTTAACAATTAAATCAATTCAAAAGCAACAATCGGCATCCAGACACCAACATCACTGCAATTCAAATTCCACTGTATTCTCATTTCTGTAATGACGCATGAATGAAAGATGAAAAATAAACTGAGCCAGTATGGCCCTCACCTTCCAACATCACCGCAAGGCAAAGAATGAAAGCAACGATTCGAAGGAATCTGATATGTTTTTCAAACACTAATTGACTTTTTGACTTTGCAAGGTGCAAATTCATTTTATGTCAGAACCAGTTTGTGGAAAAATCTTTTCTTGGAAGAATAAGCAAACAAAACATAAATATTTCCTTCTTGAAATTCCCTGAAGAAATGAAAAAAAGATACTGGGGAGTTTATTAAATTATTTTAGGCAAAGGAGCGATACAGTACGTGGAGAAAAGTTCAGTGCAGTATTTTTTTTTTTTTGCTGACGAATGGTTGAAGCTAGTAGCTCCCAAGATAATCAATGCAGAGCTCAAATACCCGGGGGGGAAGCTCCCCCCACCTTACACTTAACACCCTAATTAGGGGGCGTCCGTCTGCCCCGTCCGTCTAATCAACCCCCACTGAGCCAGCGGCTGGTCACACCCTGAGCCGGGACACCTACACCGATGTACATGAACTAACAAGCAGGACTTAAATGACGGGAGGCTCTGAGAATCCCTCCTGAAATTAACTTGGGGGGGCAGGGGGAGAGAGAACAATAAGCATATGACAGCGCAGATCTGTGCATCTTCACTGTAGATGATTTAAGGCTCCTTCTGAGGTCATAGAATTAAACACACATGAAAGAGCACTATTTGAAGTGACTGACTTTGTAATTATAAACATTTCAGGCTTTTTTTTGTGATGAAATACTATGTCTGTTTTACACTCTTATTAGGTGTAAAAAGAAGATTCTATCATCACCAAATGACTCCTGTAATTATATGGTTACATGCGTCTACAACACTATAAGGAAAGCAATTTGAGAAGATAATTAGATTTATTTTATGTATCGCTTAAGGGGCTTGAAGTTGTGAAAGATAATATTGTTTTTGTCGTTCGACTATTAATTAATGATTTTAATGTTGGTAATTGTTCAGTTTTTCCCTCCAATGGGAAAATTTTGTGAACCTTCTCCTAACAACAAAGGTATTCAGTAGGTTCTTTCCAGCGTGACCATTTTGCAAAATTCTGAAATTAATACACCAACAACATTTTTAATAAAAATGACGGGATGAGTAACAAGTAGAGGCAGGACATAAGAATGAGGGTATAGTCTCCAGTGATCCAAATCAGTTTAACTGAGTATGATGAAGCACAGGTTTAACGCCACTGACTAGCAGTTTACTCGGAGAGCTCAGTTCTGAGGCAATATACTCAGAAGTGTTTCCAACGGTAACGGGGCGGAGGGTAATGTTCCTGGCGGAGGGTCCCAGGCGTTTCGGCCCGGTGCTTCAGCCACACTTAAAGCGAGGTGTCGTGCCACCCACCCTGTGTCAGACTGGACCGGCGTCAGAACAAACTGGAAAGCGAGCCACGTCAGCCTTCCTGGGGCAGTACGCTCTGTACCACGCCTGGCCGAAGGGAGAGGCTCAGCTGGCCTGGTCTAGTATTTTTGCATAACATTACTCACTTAAATAAATATATATATATATTTATATATATATATTAAAATAACAATAATTATCTTTTTATTGAAAAAAAAAAAACAGATTCAAAGTAAAGTTTTCGATGTTGGATGTTTGGCTTAAGTGGGCTAATGTGCCCACTTGCATTATGGGAAATGTTGTGAGAATGTTCCCACTTTGATAAGGATGGCAAGGGTGTATGGTGGTTATGTGGTGGGATGGGGGCAGGCAGCTGATGTCGTTCTCATACCGTCCTGCTCCGTCTTTGTCATCTCCTCCAGCTTCTTCTGCTTTAGCGTATCTACCACGTCAGCCAGGCTTCCCTTTCGGCGTTCGGGTGTGCCGAAAGCAGAGCCCCCGAGCTGGTCCCCACGCTCCCGGGCCCCTTCCTCAGGCTTCTGTGGTGAGGTAGAGTTATTCCGGAACGAGTAGAGGGCGCACACTTTATTGCTGTCAGATTCCTGCAAGCAAACAAGATTGAGAAAACAGGAGCAATGGTCAGTTCACTTGTTAGCTTCACTGCCGCCTCCCCCCCCACCCCTCGCGTCCCAGTTTCCTGGCCATTTTAAAGCCCTAAAGAAAGCTGGCCAGTCGTACCACCGCACGCAGGAATCCAAACACACGTCTTTGGGTTGGCTCTCACAGAGCATTAGGGCTGGCAATCCAAGCAAACACTCCTGACTAATGAGTTATGGCGGCCGTTCGGTTGAGTAATTCTACGAGAATCCATTTAGGGATGTCGCGTGGCTTCCTTTAAAGCCTGACACCTTTACTCCTGCATCCCGACTGCGCACAGGACACAGGGGCCTATTTTGGATCGAACCAGTGGACCACCACCGATCCACTATCGAGTTTTGCTGTGTTTTTGCCCCTGGTGGCAACCTTGGTGTGCGTAAGCGGTGAGTTAATCCCTGGGAACGCAGTACCGCGCCAGAGCTCCTGATGGCGGCTGGCGCACGGCAGTGCCAATTATGGGCCCGGCACCACCAGACAGACAGCTCAGACGAGGCACCAGTTTAGCTCCTATGCTGATACTTGATCCGAATGTGAAGACCTTGGGCCCAGACCCGTCTCAGTCCCTGTTCCCCACCTCTGTGACGTTCCAAGGCACCTCTTCACATTTTCGGCATTGCGATTTTACCAAGAATCAGAACAGGTCACTGTGGTACAACACTACAGAGACTCGCAGATTGGCGGCACGTCCCACCGTGTTTAAACGATGTCAAACAGAAGGGGATGGGGGCTTGTAATTCCCACAGACACGCCAGGTGGGAGCTGCAAGCTGAAGCACGAGGAGAATTGCCCCGGCGAGCCCTTCTGCTGGAATCATGAGTATCTGGCTGCCTCTCCACTGTACCTCCCTCCCGCCCTGGCCCAGCACCTCTGTGACCCTCCATGGCCCCGCGGCCGCTGCACTGATTAGTCGGCAGGGGGTAGAGAGCGCTTGCCGAGAGCACGGCGGCTCCGGATAAATCAGCTGGCGTGAGTTCAGGGCACAGTCCTCCGCCGGTGCATGGCGGAGAACCAGAGGCGGACAATCAGGCCTAATGCCTCAAACATTCTCCTCCGGCAGATGCATACCCCACCTCTGAGCCTGCCTGGGACTCAATAGCAGCACTGACACTGATGCTCACCCCGCTCCCATAAACTGACACCGCCTGTCTCCATCCTTAGGGACTGACACTAACCCTTAATATTTGATGGGACTGAAAATGTCACTTTACCTCCTATGGGACTGATGCTGCCTTTTTACCTCCTATGGGACCTGACTGCAGGGATTAACACTGCCTCTGTACATTCACTGGGGATTGACACCATATATAAAAACACTGATCGACTGATACCCCCTCTAGGCCTCCAGAGTACCTCTGTACATTCACTAGGAATTCACACTTTCAACAAACTGTTAACATCAATTTACATATTTTTAAATTCAGGATCTTTTGCATTGTCACCTGAAGATAAAGATGATGGATATTTATAGATGGTATGGTTTGTGCACAGTATTTGAGATTTAACACACTTATGTTATTATGAAGTAATTACTGCTCATAGTATATATAACATGGTCCCAGATAAAATTACCATCACTTACAAAAATGCATGAGAATGTTGATGTTCTGTAAATGTGTTGCCAGTCAACATTTAATGCATTTTGAAATAAAGGTTCAAAGTGTTTGAAAACAATTTCCACAACAATTAAAGACTCAGGCGTGGTATGTTTAATATTTAAAGAAAGTGCAGCGGACCCAGCGAAAGGACGTCAGCATTTCCAGCTGTGTTGAAATTGCAATCATTATATAAAGAACAAAGAGAGTGAATCTAAACATTTCAACATCAATGTTAAAAGGTTTATTTTTCATACAGCTAAAAAAGCACAATGAGCAACAATGGGCAGGAATATGCACCACAAATTGATATAAATTAATTTATGATGCTTCTGTAAACTGTGTTAGGTGCTAGTCATGGGATGATGAGGGTAAGGAGTGGCCTTTTTCCCAGAAGGCTGTGCTGCACGCCGGAGGACTCTGTTCGCTGCAGGTCGGCATGAAGGAACAGCCACCTGGCCTTTTCCCACACGGCATGCTGCCCCAGCCGGGCAGCGATCTGTGCCACAGCCTGCATCAAAGCGCCCTGTCCGCGGGGTGCCACTGCCCACGGGGGTGGGTGTCCACCACCCCATTTATCCACCTGACTGGTAGTGCCATTGCGGTACAAGGCCCGCTGGACGGACTGCCCTCGCTTTGATTCGGGGAGTTTCCTGGCCTCCCCGCTGCGGTTCGCGAACCACCACACTCGGCCTGCCTAATTACAGAGCCCACATGGTTATCTGACACGGACCCGTCTGGGACCTGTCGGGGAGCTGGGGAAGGGGCTCAAGATCCCAAAGGCCTGTAAAACTACAAAGGGTTGGGGGGGTGCGGGATTTATGAAGAGCTCCCTGACCAGCAACAAACAATAACTCTCCACAGGGGCCACGTCTGGGCCCACTGCCTTCTTCGTCTACGGAAATTTCTAGCACAGGGATATGGGGGCAGGCTGTGGGGACTGGGCCATCCCGGCAGCCTCAAGGACTCTGTTCCACTTTCTCATTGTCTCACTATTTATATACCGACACAGTTCGGCTGACATGAAACGCAGTTCAGCGTGTCACCATGCTGGTCCTCTCTCAGGATCGCAGGCCGCTTGCGATGGCTCCGACTTCAAAGGCCAGACGGCTTGGCAAGCCGCGAAGGTCTTAAGTCTCCATTGAAGCTGTTCGGGAGGTTCTGTCGAGCGTTCGTCCTTGGGTGGGTCACGCGGGGCACAGCGCCTTGAGGCTGCTGGGGTGTAAACACGCATACGTACGCTCAGTGTGTGTGTGTGTGTGTGTCGTTCACTTTTACTTTCAAGGCCCCAAATTTGGTTTTGTAACAAACACGATTGTGGCTGTTTATAAAGAAGCATAGCTTACAGGAGTCACTGCTCAGGAACAAAGCAAAACTTTTGCTAATATAAACTCATAATCCCATGCTTGGATGAAGATCAGTGTCAGGAAACCTGTGACCCAATCCCCGCCATTTCCCCCAAAAACGGCTGTGGAGAACCATTGTGACATAATCGCTACAGAACCTGTTTGTCTTGACTTCCGGAATTTCCCTGCTGAAAAAAAACGATGGTGACTGAGAACACGATTTAGTGTCACCCAACGAGACAACCTAGCCCAAACAAAAAAATCACCTGGGTCTCACCAAAGTCCTACTGAGATGCTGGATCACGTGCCGCTGGCCCAGACCTTCTTTGTGCTTGATCAATCTCAATTAATAAACAGATAAATAAATAAAAGGCTCGGCCCAAGAGGGACAAGAGCGGCAGGCTGAGATGAAACAGACTTCAGCCTCAGAAGATGAAGAGGGAAGCGGAGAGGCATTGTCTTCACAAAGGAGACCCATGGTGCGCTGCCCGCAGCATCGCCGGCAGCACCCGACCCTGCTCCCCAAAGGCACCCGAGGAGCGTCCAGCTGGAGCTCCACGCCAGAGGAGAAGGCGGTGGCAGTGCTGCAGGGTCACCTGACTGGCCCTCATATATGTGCGCGATACTTGTGTTCTACAGACTGTGTGCAGGTTCACCTACGTGAATGTGTGAGCCCGAGTATACCATCTCATCGAAAGGAGATACATAAGCAGCCAAGCTGGTCTATTCTTCACCTTCCATCCATCTCCTGTCTTGTTTGGCAGCTCTGAGTCGTTACAGAATCCTGGCACTTTGTGGTCGCGCTAAACCCTCGTAATCCTTCCTATTCAAATGGATGAAATCTTCAAATATATATAAAGTCTTCAGGGATCTATTCTCATTCTACGTCTCGTAACTCCCCAGATTTACTCCCACTGTGTCTTTTATCATTGGCAAATCACCACATCCAAAATCTTAGACTCGCTACCAGTGTACTCAGTTTAAAGCCAGGATCAGCGTGGTATCCTGCACTACTTACAGTCATCACAAACCAAATGCTCTTTGCCAGTCCGCAGACTCTTCACCATTTTGTTTTATTCAAGTCACATTATACAACATGCCCTCAATTTATTTGACCAAGAAACAAGCAATATTATAGATATATAGCAAATCTACAATTTCCTGTCAATGATTCAGTACTGCTGTTCCCCCTAAACATAGGATTGCTTAACAAAGTGGAACTTTGGGAGTACTTGGGAAGATTTTGACATTGTGTAATTAAAATGTTCTCATGGAGTATCCATACAACCATCTATCCATTCATCCATCCATCCATCACCTCTTATCCAGTACAAGGCCATGGTGAGTCCAGAGCCTAATCCAGGAACACCAGGTTGGTGGGAATGCCAAAAGAGATACCTTAGAGAAGGGGTGGGGGACCTGATCCATGGAGAGCCAGTGTATGTTGGGTGGTGATCATGTGCATGTGCACGCTCATGCATCCATGTGTGCATTCCAGAGTACAAGCAGATATGCATACATGTGTGGCAGCATGTGGGGCGGCGCGGTGCGCGTGGTGAGTCACTCACCATCCGCTGCTGTGCCGTTATCATGCTGTCCCAGTCGGACTCGGGCGCGATGCTGTTGATGATGGGAAGCTCCTCGGGGTGAGCCTTCCCATGCAGCAGGCCGTGCGGGGGCATCTGGGGGATGCCGTGGAGCTCTGAGTTTTCATCCTTGTCCCAGGGCAGGCGCTCTTGGCTCATGGCGTCCTCTCCGTCAGTGGCGGGGGCGAACGGAGAGGTGGCTTGCTTGGAAGACATTACTCTGCCAAGAACAGATGAGCTAAGATATAACTCTTCGCCCTGTGCTGGTTTCCTAAAGAGCCCCATATCTATGGCCATCTGCACAGATGGGTTACGCACCAGTAACAAAGGGAAAAAGAAAACATAAAACCATAACAAACAGAGGCAGCATATGAAAGAGACTGCAGCTCTCCGAAGGGCCAATCGCTGAAAGGTCGAGGATCCCACCAGAGGAGGTACTCCGGGCAAACGCACACAAGGCACTTTGTTTCCTTTCCACAAACGCTGCTCCCCGAACCTGTGTGTCCAGGGTGGCCTGAGTTCACACCGGACTGGAAAAATTTTTCTGGTTCCTGAGCCCTGACCGATCACTTTGCTGAAGTGGTTTCAAACTCCTAGAGATCGGTATCGACACCCCGGCAAAGGCATGCAGCAAATTGGGAGTTAATCCTCTGTTTAATGTAAATGGATGTGCTGAGTGGAGGCTGGAGCGTCGCCGAGCGCCCCCCTCCCCCCCAACCCCTATGATCACATGACCATGCTGCCGAGGGAGGTGGCTGTAGAGTGCGCATTTGGTCTCGAATGCGACTCAGAAGAACAAAACACGACACCGAGGCCTTAGATCATGACAACAGCCTGACTTTGCTCTTCCAGTCAAAATGAAGATGGCTGCCTCTCTCATACAAGGCAGGACCACCCCCCCCCAACCTGGTTCCCCTGTGAACTGAGTGGTCTTCCAGTGAACCGGACACTTCCGAGTTATGAACAGCACCTTTCCTCCTTTTGGTTTTTACTCACCATCTTTAAATTAGCAAGCCATTAACTTTTTAGTGCTGTAGTATTTATCTGTGCAAATAAATCCCGATTAAAGAGCCTAGGAATCAAAGGTCGTGGTGACACGATTCAGGACGCGCACCGCCACAGGAACGGCGGTGCCCATGACGTGTTACACGCGAGTGAAAATAATGAAGTTAATTTGAGGTTAAACAGCACTTCTAGCGGGCGGCCCGGCCTGTGCGTGGGATTTAACAGCTAATTCTGCTTTCTCGCAATTAATGAACAGGCTTTGAGACTCTGCCCTACAATGAATTAAACCAACGTGGGATCCTCTAATCTAATTATGTACTTGGGAGTTAACAGCTGAATTATATGGCTTTTCTACAATGAAAAATACAGTGTGAGCAGCTACACGGTAAACCTCAAGGTCCCCATACTGTAATCGGTCTTAATCTGCATTGAACACTTATCATAAGTCCAGTCTCTGTGGCCTCCCTCCCAGAGGGATGTAAATTCTGGAATTTTCCTACAATTTCAAATGTCTTTATGGCAGAATGGAGTAAGGGCATGTGTATCAATGATCTTAACTGTGGGGCAGGTACTTTCCAGCAATCCTTCCAAAAGATGTCTTGTTTTCCCTGTTCCAAGGAAACAAAAAATGGCTGGTCAATGTCACCTGCCCAAGCTGATCAAATTGACTTGTTTCCATCCATTCTGGGCTTGTTATGTGAAGGAGTCCAGATAGTTTCTCTGTCCCTGGTCCGTTGGGTGTATTTGGGCAGCTTCGACACCCCACTCACAAACCAGCTCTTCCAGCCGCTGCCTGTGTCAGCTCCTACTGGAGCCAAATGAAGCTCTCCGTGCTTGTAAATACGGGCACCAGTTACCCCCACAGGCCGACCAGGGTCACTAGATCTGCTAGGTAAACCCGTGGAGTCACACACACACGTGTGCCGTTTCCCACTTTTTCAGGGGGTGGACAATAGCGGGATGTGTTAATCACATCGGCCACTGCAGCTGTGTAAACAGCCCTTGGGTTTGTGGGGGGAGGGGGGGGCTGTTTTGGGAGCTGTTTTCTTAAGCAGGGCTGAGGGGTTCAGCCCTCCATTTTAATCAGCCAATAAATTGTTTCCTGTAATTACATTAAATAGAAAATTATCTCAAAATTGAGACGGTTAATTGAAAATCAAAATTCACCGCAAACTTCCAAAGTTGAATGCAAGCTGAGCATGATTGTGAGGGTGGTGGGGACTTCAGGGGGTGAGGAGGGGCTGCATTTTTATTCATAGCTCTAGAGGGTTCTGTCTTCCAGAGCGGCAAGTGTGCCATCAACGGAGCACGAGGGAAAACAAAGTATGTCTTTTGTATCAAAGCTGAAACCGAACGGTGTCATTTTACCGCTGAGAAATTCAGAGTTTGGGGCCCATAACAAATGCTGGCCGTGTGCCCGCCAGAGCACGTGAGGAGGCACCGCAGATCCACACAGGAGATTAACAGTGAAGATTAACACCAGAGATTAACACCACAGATTCACACTGCAGCTCCTCAACATCGTTTTTCAGTCAGAGTTAATAATTTAGCAGGAGTGCCTTGGGTGCTGGGATCTGGGGGGGCTTCAGGGGTCAGGGGCTGTTACATTGGCTACGTATACATGCTAACAACTGCAGAGCTCAGCTGAAAGGGGAGTCATGTGACACCCCACCATGAATGTACCATTAAACATGTACCATTAAACATGCTTGAAAGGCAGTGCAAAGAGAAAGGCGGATTGTTTTTGGGGGTGGATAGAAAGTCCAGGAAGCTGTGCCATTCTGAGAAATTAAGTCATATAATTCAACAGAAGATGCAAAGTTAATGTTGTTGGCTAATATGGACACTGTCAGCCTTTTCACGAAAGATATTAATCCATCCATCTACCCACCAATCGCTCTTCCTCATCAGGGTCATCAGTCCAAGTATAAATATTAAGACTAATATTTATGAATTACATATCACTATATGATCTTAGAGGTGGATTAATCACTTGCTCTCACACCACAACAAACTGTTTAAATGTTCCAAAAAATTAAATTAAAAGGAGGATTATACAGAAAAAGTCAGTTTCCACACATTGAGACCATACATACACCCCCCCCCCACACACACACACACACACACACATACACACACACACACACACAACAACACTATTTATTTACGAACTGAATAAAGATGGCATGTCAGGTAC
>JAODJW010000019.1:4132385-4150917 GCA_026777045.1 Hyperopisus bebe
GGAGCTCACGACGTCTAAGCCAATCAGTTTCCAGCTGCTGCCAAGTCTCCTAACACGTCCGGTCCGTGGTGGCAATGAGCTCAGCCGGGAAACAGCCAGTCCTCTCCGGAACCAGTGCGTCTCGCCGGCAGTGACAGCTTTGAGTTCCCTTTCTCTCTCGTCCTCTCTATTCCTCGTTTTCTCTCTCCCTCTAACGCCACGCATCCGAAGTTCCGGGTCTTCCCGGGGGGGGGAAGCGGTTTCCAGTGCGGCTACCGTCACCGCCGCTGCCGCTGCCGTTTAGCGAACCCTGCAGCCGCTCCAGTCATCGACAGACTGAGTCTATTTGCCAAGCAACAGTAGAGCTTTGTGGTCTCGCTCCCGGCTGACAGTAAGTTATGAGTCCGTCGTGAGCGCAAGGGGTAAGAAAACACAGATAGGAATTTGGCAGGAAAATATAATACAGAATTCTCCTGTCTGTGGAACCTGAATTTTTCATGGAAACAATCAAGCATTGTTGAGGGAAAGAAAAGCAACAGTGACAGATGAAATATAGCAGGGGCCCCTTTTAGGAAAACAGTAAACAAAGCCCCATTCAAGAAGGGTCCTTTCTGCCATTTATAAAGATAGTTTCTTCTGTGCAGTCGAGAGTTTACAGCGAAGAGTTCGGATTCAACAAATCAAGTGTAAAATCTCCCACAGTCCACATTGAGGCAAACTGCAGAGAGCGGTGGGAATGCCAACAGAGAGAGAGAGAGAGAGGGAGAGAGAGAGGGAGGGAGAGAGAGGGAGAAAGAGAGAAAGGGAGAGAAGAGAGGGCAAGATGCGGGGATCTCACAAGTTTCTCTGTTTCCAAGAGATACAATGAATTGATAGGACCAGAGTGGGGGAGGGGGGAAGCAGAATAAGGGAGAAAAAGATGAAGAAAAGGGGGTCTAACACTCCAAAAGGCTGGCCAAAGAGTTGGAACAATGGTTAATTATGAACAAGAAAGTTTGTCGGGGACAGAAAAAAGAGAGGGGATATGAAAGGAGGGGGCTATTCTGCACGGCGGCAGGGAGGGAAATGTGTGCCCCAGTCTCCGGAGCCGGACCTGATGAGGTCATCATTGGCAGCCGGTGCCCCGGAGAGCTTGGGCTGGTACAACTGCCACTGGGACATCTGGAGGGGCCGCCACAGTGGGCCGCTTTCTCCCCAGCTCGCCCAGCTCCTGCCCCTTTCCAAAAATAGGAGGCCTCGCCAGCGCTGGTCACCCAAATTGGAAAATTTGCCGCAAATAATGAGAGAAAAGAAGTTTTGTTCCCTTTCATTTTCGTCACACAAACGGATTTCTGTGGAGGAGAAAATGGAGGAAATTACCTTCAGCACAGCTTTGATTAAACGGCTCTATTATTGGGTTTCGATGGACAACAGCTCGTTAGTCACGGCCAGTCCCTGGCCTCCATTCCTTTTTTTTGTGGCAACCCCCTTCCCAACATACGGTCAGACTTCTTTGGATAAATACACCAAGTTGCAAAATTTGTCTTCCTCTATGCTTTGTTGAGGAAAATCTGATGCCTTGGAGAGTGTGTGTAGGGGGTGTGTGGGGTGGGGTTGATGTGAGGAAGCCAGCCACATCTCACATGACACCTCAGTTGGAAAATCAAAACAGAGATAGTTCATTTGCTCCACCCAGACGCTAACGCGAAGGGGGGGGGGGCTCGAGCGTGCGAGGGGCCGTGCCTCCCAGATTTACGATTAAGCCTTATTATGTCGGGAAACTGACACTGATTGCTGGTTTGAGCCAGTGAAACCGACTCAATTGCGGCGGCTGAATGGGAATCGTGGGCGGCGGTGTGTGGCAATGTGACGGGCTCCGGTGGAATCGCCAGGAAAGGGGCGTCGTTAGAGTGCCCTCCACCTCAGCCTGACCAAGGGCCGCCGAAAGGCGGCGCCGAGACTGACAGTCGATATTAAAGAGAGGGGGCGGAGGCGGCAGGGCCTCAAGGGCGAGACGTGCTGACTTCCTGTCACTGGGCTACCCAATTCTCCCCGAAAATGCGGTCGGCCGAGGACGCGCTGTGCTCAGATCTCACCATTACAAAGCAGCCCCCCCCCGCCTTTGCGGACCCGCTCGGAGGACCAGCAAAAACCACACACCTAACAGGCGCTAATCAAATTTGACGGCTGCCAGATGGGACAGCAAGGCGTGTGGCGTTCCTGCTCCAGAGAGCGGCCGGCATCACCGGATCAAGCCCAACGTCCACAACTCACTGACCTGTTGTTGACTGTCGACCCTCTCTCATTAACCCCCTACCGAGAGCTTGGAGGGAGCGAAAACATGGACCGAATGTGGGTCCCTGAGGACCGGATTGGGAAATGCTGGCCTATAGAATTAAAATCTAAAATACAAAAAAATCTCAAATAAAAAGGCCCCTAGGAAATGAATAGGTTAATGTTTGTTTGTTCCATGTCAAAGTCAGTAACCCGAGGCCTCTGTGTTGTCAGTAAGATGGTTCATTATACTCTCAGTAAGTCACACGTCCCACTCATGATTTTTTGTTTTGTTCCTGGCAAAGGCTCAGAGACCTTTATCACAGGAGCCTCTCAGGATGAAATCATTAACCAAGCTGCCTTCTTAAAAAACCACAAATGCGCAGCAGGGCTTTTTTTGTTTGCTCTCCCCGACGGCAGCGACACGATCTCCGGTCGCCCGCTCCGCCTCGGATCCTCGCCGGCGAATGTGAAATAATCCGGTAATCCCGGAGCACTCCCCCGCTTCCCGGTGCGGCGCTGCCACAAAGCCGGCCTTTGTGGGCACGCGCTGCTGTCAGCTTACTTACCGAACGCTTAACTCACAATCATAAAGTCAATCAGAACCATATTAAACTAATAAATATCCCAATGCAGCCAGCTCCTTCGAAAGGGGCCCCCGCAGGAACGGGTCGCCCCTCTCGGGTTGCCGTCTGTCACGCAGAAGAACGCCAGCAATAAACAATGCGAATTAGACGTATCTCGGCCCAGTGCCGTTTGCCAAATTAAGAGCACGGTAAGAAGCGGCGTTTCCCCCAAGGTCGCTGAGGTCCGTGGGCATAGTGCTGGCCGAACATTCCCCGAAAATGTTACAATCCGCAAAAAGCAATGTAGCGCATGTGTGAAAATGCTTTAAAGCACAAAAACGAAAGGCTCGTACACAACCACAACAATACAGGAGCAAATAAGTAAAATGGAGTTCCGTCACTCAGGTGAAATTCACGCACCCAGGGACAATTACCCTCTTCCCTTGCCTGACATTTAACCTCCATGATCAAATTGCACTAATGGTTTAATTTGCACTACAACAGTGAACAACTGTTTTTTTTTCCACTAGTCCAATTATGGGGCACAGTGACGTGGTGGTCAGCACTGTTGCCTCACACCTATGGGACCAGAGTTTGAATCTCCACCGTGGCCCCATGTGTGTGGAGTTTGCATGTTCTCCCCATGTTGTCGTGGGGTTTCCATCCAGGGACTCCAGTTCACCCACCCCCCCTGCCTTGCGGTGTGTTGCCGCTCTATTCCAAGTTGTTTCCTGCCCATGGTCTCTGGAATAAGCTCCAGACCCCCCCCCCCATGACCCCCATGAAAATAGTTGGATAGATAGTCTAGTTATCATTCTGTTCTACTGCACACTATTCTCCAAATACTAGTTTTCCATTTTTGGACAAGGTACTCTAATGTTGTTAAAATGTCTTGCACTGCACATCCTGTAAATTTGTCTTCTATTAATCTGTAACCTCTATTGTATTCTTAGTTTTACAGCGTTTCTCCATTCATCTCATAATTTTTGTCCTGTTCTTCATGCCATCGCACCGGACCACAAACAATTCTGGTATGTTCGTACATACTGACAATAAAGTGTCCGAGTTCTGAAAAAAAAGGAGAGGCGAACAAAGAGCAGCAGACCGGAAAAGGCACAGCACAGAAGAGACAGCATGTCCCCGTCTCAACCGATTCCCTCCATCCGACTCAAATAGACTTAAATAACCAAGGCAAACAGACAAAGGCAAATAACTAGCGAAGGCCAGACAAACATTTGATAAGTGGAGAGGAGCCGTTCCTGTACAGTATACACGGCCCCTTCGGTGGCACTGTGGCCCACCTGCAGTGCCCCCCCCCTCCTCCCCCCAGCATGCTTCCCCAAACCCCAGGGAGCAGATGTGTCTTTCACAGCCTGTGCAAAGTGCGCCCAATCTGCAAATAATAGCTGGTGACTCGTGGGATCACATTTCGCAATACGCTGGTTTATGGGGGAGGCAGTATGGGACAGGTCGACACAAGGTCTCCCCAACGTGAAAACACACCCCTTATGCAAGTTTGTGCATCCCCAGCGACCTATGCTTAGAGGTAAACAAAGCCTATTCTGTTCCCTTAAAGACGTACAAGAAGTGCAGTACAAAATCCACAGGTCTAGGTCGGAAAGCTTTATGTAAGCCTTAAACAGCGCCCTCAGCCATGACAGATACACACAGCCAAGGTCTCCTCTGGGGTCCCCGCGCAGCTTGATAAAATGACAGGACAGTTCATTTACAAGCCGGGAGTTTGTCATTTTTCAGGGAGAACGGCAAAGCAGCTACCATTGAAATATGTGCCGCTGTGCAGCACACATTACACAGTACTGAAAAAGACGAAAGCTTATAAATGGGATTATGTCTGTTTGGTCAGAAAATAAACAGCCCTTGTGGCCTCTGTCCTTTTTTCCCCGCACAGGAAGATTGAATGCTAACATCAAATACAGACCAAAATACACCATAATAAATTATTAGGGCTTATTATCCGTAAGTCAAAGTCGTCATACTTATAATTCTTTTAAGTTATTAAAAAGCTGGAACACCCAGAAAAAATATATTATCTGGTTCTAAAGGATACAACCATTAAGTAAAGAGACATTTACCAATGCAGTGTCATAAAACCATAAGGGGACAATACCCACAAAGCATTAAAAACATGCAAATCAACTTTTCACAAGGAGGTAGAAAATTAACTGACAGCCGTTAGCACAATATGCAACAACTAAAGAGCAAAGCCATGAAAGGATCATAAAAAGATGTTTACAGATTTCTGGCCCAGTAAACTGCACCCCCTTCCCCCCCAAAGACGGTATGAAAAGACAGGGAAAGACTAGGTGGCTTGTAATTATCACTCTGGAGAGAGAGGACAGTTGTATTTTTAAGCCCAAATCAAATTATTATTTTGCATTCTCGTCTCAGCCATTGCTGTGCTAATTATTATTTTTCTCCCCACGTAAACAAGCCGTCGAATGTGACAAAATCATTCCCCCCTTCAAGGCCTGTATTATTTAATACAATGCCTTTTAAACAGAGACAAATAACAACTGTAATTCAATTATTCAGTGGCATGAAAACATTATGTCTGCAGATGGGCCTTATGCATTAATTCTACTGTCAACAGCAAATCGAGATGCTTTTCAGTGTAAATATTTAACAATCTGCCATCAGGGAGGTACAATATGAAAGGCGTCAGGGCTAAACGCAGGGGCTAAGAAGACACGTCTGCCGCAGGACCAGCTTGAGTGCGTCGTAAATAAACCAGATTGGCTGGTTGTCTGGTGTATTTGTACCGGCCTGTTATGTACATACACGTCTCGCGTAGCCGTGCACCTCCAGTGAGAAATCCACCAGTTTCCATGCCAGCATGACACCCTGGGAAGTGGCTTCTGCATGAAAGGGACACACCTCACACAGGGTACATCGTAAAATGTCACAGGAGACAGAAGATATCAGGAAGGCTCTTCTGCCCAGCTTCATGGAGCCTTTCTAGTTGAGAGCGTGGATATGTCACTGACGAGCCTGGACTGGCAATCTGGCATTCTGGGCATTCTCCCAGTGGGTCGATGGATGTGCGGCCTGGCAAAATTTATCATGAGGGACCCTTTCCCCTCGCCAAAACGTATCATGAAAGACCGTACTGTGCAGAGCCTATTGTTAATCCCAGGCCAGCCCTGGTCCTGAATCTTTCAAGTTGGCTGTTTGCATACACCATGTCGCCTTGACCGCCACATACATTTTGCATCAGACCCTGTCTCCCCTCTATCACATTTTGCTCCCTTAGGGTAACATGTACAGCCAGATTGGCTCTAAACTTGTATGGAACATGAAAAACCAAGCCCGCCCCCCCCCCACCCTCTCTGCTGTATGAACATTGCATTAGCACCTCTTAGGCTATGTCACTGAGAATGGGGAGCACGCTCTGGATCAGAGCTGGAAAGTTTAGAAGGATGGACTGAAGGTCAGCCCAGTAAGCAAGATGTTTTCTGTTGTTTCTGTGGTTACCCACAGAGGACCAGAAAAGAGCCCTGAAATCTGGTGCCTATTGTCAGAACAGTAACCTGAACTCCTGTTTCCCATTTACGAGGGTTTCAGCATGAAACTACATTCATAACCAGAAATGTTAAGGCTTCAGTTACAAAAGGAGCCCTGCAGAGATTCAAGTAAAAGTGTCAGCTGAGAAAATAAACAATATGAAATCTTTGCTTTTAATTTGGAACAAGAATGTCAAGAGCTACTGCAGTGCTCATGGGAGTTTTACTTAGAGATAAGTGTTTTGAGGGAAGAATGAAAAATGATTGGTTCAGAGAGATAACCAATGAGATTGTAGAGGGGTCAAAGCAACTAGAGGAGGCAGGACCAACTATCAGATGTTTTGGTCCTGTCTCCTCTAGCTGCTTGAACTCACCTTTTCTACAATCTCATTGGTTATCTCTTTGAACCAATCATTGTTCTTACTGCCCTCAGAACATTTTTGTGTAAGTAAAACTCCCATGAGCTGCTGCAGTAATGGACATTGGGGGGTGTTTCAGTGTGGCAGAGGTCGGAGGGGCTGTGGGAAGAGCAATCCCGACAAGCTCAGTATAGTTTATCCCGGAAATGACCGCATCTCACACTTCCTCAGCTCCCGTCTCGTCCATCATCTCTCCAAGGCCACCAGCTGGGCCTCAATCAGACCCGACCACACGGCCTCCGCTGAACGAAGCCCCGGCACACAGAAACAAGGCAGATCATAATGTGCCTGCGTAATTTTTAATTAAGTTCCCCTTAGTGGCTGCTATTATCTCTGACTAATGGCGTACACCGGCCTCTCTCTCATTACCGGAGTGGGCTTTAACCGGGCCACTTGTTTGATACAGTTGGAGTTAATGCTCTATGAATATCTTACCGAGAGTCATCAGGTTCCGCAGAGTGTCTAGTGATCTGAATACTCAATAACTTCCGTAATTACATGCACAATTCATCAGATTCTATCTGATTGCCAGGGAAGAAGAAAGGGGGGGGGCAGAGAGGTCTGATTCCTGGAGGACCAGTCTTAATCAGAAAACTAACATTATGGCTGGCACTAATTGAAATCTAAATTGAGAGGCTTGGCTCAGAGGAAGAGTGTCAGTCGAGGAGGGGGGGGAGGGGCAGGCTAGAGGATAGAGAACTGCAGGAAGAAGGGAAGCGGAGGTCTGCCTGTGGAACCCAGGGGGAGAAGATGGGGGGGTAACATTGAGATGGTCAGGGTTTTTACAGTGCTGCAAGGATCGCTGACAGATGCTGTCAAAACCACCCCATGATTCACTTAAGGTTCTGAGTATCCTCCCAGCATGACCGTGCGTGTCACCGTTAGAAAGCCCCCTCACCCTGGGGGCATGCAAAATAGGGAGGCCTACACACTACCAGGAAAGTACGCCATGCCCCCAACTCCACCGCGCTGCATGCCGACACCAGTGTCATAGAGCAAATGCTTTGCTCTGCGCTGGGCAGCTGGCACTGTGCTCTCCTGCCTGACTGCGCCCTCTTACGTGGGCATGGCTGCCCTCCCCGCCTGATTGCGGCTGTTTATGTGAGCGGAGCCGGCCCCTTGTTTTTTCGGAGCAGCGTGTTCAGGAGCAAATGGCCATTCTTCGGCTTTCATAAAGCAGTCATTGTGCGACCTGGACTCCAGTGCCTTGTACATCACGTCGGACATAATGGCTCCGGGTCCCCTGTGCTGCTGCTAATCAGTTTAGCCAGTTATGACCCTTTTTAACGTGACACGAAGGCCGGAGGAATCACGCATTACCACATGTCTCATTGGGAAGACATCCACACAATTCCAAACACTCCAGACATGACGAACATGGGCCTTTATCCATCAGTAACGCCTGCGGTTTCGCTCTCAGTAGGCGCCCGCTTGTGTTTTCATAACTGACAGGAGATCTGTTTCCAGATCCTTCATCTGTTTATCACAGTATACAGAGTTAAAGATGATCATATTGGACATCTCTTTTAGCACAAACATGACTGCGTAAGAATTTCTTTAACTTAAATTAAAGAGGCACACTTTATGCCTTCTCCGCTGTGGTATTTCTGATCATATATTTAAACAACAGGAGGCTCAGCAGATAACAGATCGAGACCCAGCTCTGCGTGTATGGGCTTCCTCCCTCAGGCCAAAGACATGCAGTTCACCTAAGTTGTGTCTCTAAATTGCCCATGCGAAAGCGTGCAAATATCCGGTGATGAACTGGCATCCCTCCCAGGGTGTACCGCAACCTTGTGCCCTGCGCTGCCTGGGATAGGCGCCAGCCTGCCCCACCCTGGCCATGATAAGTGGCTAAAAGATGGATGGATGGATGGATGGATGTTTAAGCATCATCAAACTGAGACAGCATCCATGGAAACACCATGTGTCAGTCTGCTTGATCTTGAAACGCACAGGCTTATCTCTCCTTTTTATCTCCCCTTGATACAGAGATACCCCCCCCACCCCATGCCCACTGGATCCCTGGGCACTTTCTCCCAGCCACCGGATTAACATTCAGTCTTTGGCAGTAGTTAATTAGCAATGCCAAATTCATTAACCCAAACCGCCACTACAGTGGCCCGCACCGTAAATTAGCCTCATGTGAGCGGACGTATTCCAGTTGTGAGGAAGGGGGACATAAAAAACGAGGGGGGGTGTGCGCACGGCTGTAGATCACGGATCATAACAACTTTACGGCGGCTTTGCAGGATGGGGCTCTCTCCCCGGCGTTTGCGGGGGCCTCCATGTTTCCCCATTCCTACTGGTCGAGCTGATCTGAGTCAGGGGAGGAGCTAATTAAATAAAACAATAACATCAGAAAAAATAATGGGACCCTGAAAAAAAAAACAATCACCTGAACATGGCGGACTGAACGTTAAGCTTTTAACTTTTAGGGCTTTTGAATTTTTATGCAGTCGGTTCTTCCAAGTGCTGTCTTACTGGAGCAGAACAGGATGTCTATAAAAGCAATCTGAAGCAACTGGCCTGTTTCATCTTTCCTCAACCAAAGGTAGCCAAGTCTGCCCCTGATTCCCCTCTCCCCACACAAATCTTTGCCATAAATCCAGTTTGTGTTGTATTTATTTGTGCCCCCCCCCACACACCCCCGCTCCTCAAACTGGTTCAGTCTCCCTTTGGCTTTCACTTTCTTTATTTCTGCGTTTCAATTGGGCAAACCCCAGGTATTCGGTTCACCGTCTGGCTTGGCCGTGGGGAACAAATGGAAGCACAAAACAAACTGCTATTGTAAAAGGGGACAACGACCTTTGCTGTCCTTGAATTACGTGGTGACCTTTCATCTCCCTTGTCCCCCAGCGGTCTCGCCTAACAACGCGCAGCACAGAGCCTATTAGGCCTGGATTCCACTTTGTTGTTTAAAAAGGCCTGTCCTTTCAGAACAGCCTCTTTCCCTTTTCATTTTTTTAAGCCAAGGTGGTGGAGGAACACAAGTCCATTGTTCCTTCGCAGATGGAAGTTGGAGTTACTACGGCAACAGCTCTAATCCTTCTTTTTACCACCTTTCCTCATATTATTAGCCGATCAAGTGCTACCTTTTAACTCATGAGCCAGAGAGCCACTGCCAGATGCATGCCCCCCCACCAATTTGCTATGATTTTTTTGCCATATAGACAACATGATGAGTTAATCGAAATTTGCTAAAGAATGATGTACCGCTGGTGACAATTCTCTCTCCCGGGGCCTTGTCTAAGAATAACAATAATGAGACTCTTATTATGGATCGGACATTAAAAATGCTGCCCTGCCACAAAACAGAGTGTAATTGTTCTGCTGTTGTCCACCCAATCAACAACCTATTGTAGCCAACTTGAAAAATAAAGGAGAGTAGAATGGCCAGCGTAATGATGGGTATGTGCTACTGCATGGCTCCATATAGAATTGTCTGCAAAGAAAGTCCTTGATAGGCTGCTGATTTGATGAAAGGGTTGTGGAAGAAGACAACTGTCTGGCTCTTTAAAAAAATATGAAAAAGGGGGCTTTTTCTCTTTTTGTGTGCCTCCCCACTCGCTCAAATAAGCACAGAGTCGCATCACCCCAGGCCATTCACACGGTGAAAGGTTTCTGCCGCACAAGACTGCCCTTTGGGTTGCGTGTCGCCCCAATGCTGAGAAAGGGGAGAACAGTGTTAAAACAGCCCCTTCCTTAGTCATTTATGAGCTGGGGGAAAAGATCAGACGAGGGCTCTCCGAATGATTGAGGTCTAGTTATAAAAAAGGACCCCAACTCATAAATCCGAAAGTAGTGAATGACATGGACAATAAAAAAATACCATCGCAGGACCCCTTAACATATACACAAAATTACATTCAGCGATCCCAGAAAAGAAAACTCCTCCAAAAAATAATGTTAAAAAATTCAGCCAGTAAAATTAACGTGCAGTAAGAAGGACCTTCAAGTCCAACATACATTTTCTAATTAACCAGCATATTGTGTGTGTGTGTGTGTGTGTTTGTGTGTGTGCGCGCGTGCAGACGTGCGGGGGGTGGGGGGGGTTTAAATGACTCATTTCACATTTTGGGTCGCATTTAGAGAAAAGAATCTTAGCAGGGTCCGTTAGCCACAGAGCTGCACCTTTTAAAAGCACTTCATGGTGAATAGGGGAGACCAGCTTGGCCGGGGGGGTGGGGGGGGGGATAAGCAAGCACCCCTTCCTAGTCAACCTTCAATGTGCTTCATTTATCTTCATCTTGTTAGACTAAATTAATTAACAATCTCAGTGTTACACACTTTCCCTTTTCATTACATCAAATAATGGCGCTGGTGTGGCGAGAGGCCCACTCCTGTAGGATTAGGGTGAGGCTGCCTCTCTCCCTCTCCAAGCCGCGCCGGCCGTTATGCGGCACCGTTAGCCCCTGTTTTCACTATCTTTCTTTTTTCGTAACATGCGCTGAATGACTGGAAAGCCTTTTTGTCCGTCTGTTTATCGGGCCTTTCTATTGCGCACGCTTCAGAATGAGTCATTTGGGGGCAAAATCTGCCTCGAGTGACATCAGAAGTTCTCAGCTGCCGTGGCTCCCTGGAGACCTCACTTTCTTGCTATTTCTCAATCACTGGAAGCTGTGCGCGGCATATCTGGGGTCAGAAATGACCCCTACCAAAAACATCCAAGGCGACCTCACGGCATTTACAGGTCCTACCTGAGATCTGGAACATCTGCATGGTGGGTCCTTCCACAGTTTTGTTTGGATTTGAAAGTGTCTAATAAACATGTGCAAGATGATCTCCCTGAAACCAGTACTCAAGAAAACTGAGTTAAAAACATACGGGCCAATTAACGACATTAAAAACTAGAAGCTCATAGAAAATTTTAAGCAAACTGCTCTTTTGCCTGTAAGAATCCAGCCTTATGTCTGCATGCTAGTTTACATAAATACACATCACTCTTTTGACAACTGAAACAGAGCACGGCGTGTAAATGTACAACTACCGTGACTCACAACCAATACCGTGACAACATCACCATTGGAAACAATTGTTGGGTGAAATTGGTGTCTTTTTTCCGTACGGCAAACAGCGGTGTGGAAAAACGAGCTCCTCCCTGGGACTTGGGTAGTGCGAGTCGGCCCAGAGCTACGCCTTCGGCGCAGCCGTGGCGATGACTGCCCGTTTCATTTCGGAGAACTGCGCAAAAACCAATGGGATAATAATACATGCACGGAGCATGAGGATGAGATGCGTTGCTGTTGAAGCCCCAATGCAGATGCTAGATTAGATAGTATGGGAAGGCACTCTCTTTCTCACAGACACCCACCCACCGCCCCAGCCCCTACCTCACCAGAACTCAAAGTAAAATGGTGTAAAAGTAGACCGAGGCTCAGCTTTAATCTTGCCTGGATCACTGGAACCGTCCCTGTGCAATCGCACGAGCGCGTGCACGTGCCTCGGCTTGATCACCCTTTGGTGCCGCCTCTCACTTAATTAAAACAGACGTTGACAAAAGAATGTGGATTAGGGCCATAATGATGCATCCGCTTAGATTAATCACGGCCGTGGCTGAGTAACGACTTTAATAAAGAACAAAAGAAAATTGTTATGAAACAGCCATTAGACCAGTCATAGGTCAGAATGCCGCCCTCTTCATCTTACCTGTGTCAGACGGGGCTTTTAAACTCACGGATTTAAGAGGTGTTCCTCGTGAAACCTCACCCTATGCCCCCCATTTCCCTCCAGCTCTTTGTCTTAATTTCAGCACAACATTTAGGAGCCCCAGCAGGTGGCTCGTGTCAGATTGGTGGCATTAGGGGGAGGATGATAATAGATAAGAGGAAACAGGAGAAATCACATACAGCGCAACCACGCCACACCTTGCTGTTAAATTCTGGTTCACTGTTTAAATCCATTTCATTATTTAGGCAACAATGACAAACTTGTAACAGTCCATTTAAGAGGGATTCATCAACAAAAATGCCCAGTAGTTGGATTAAATAGTACTTCAGTTTTTTTGTTATAAACTTCTACTGTATGCGTTGAATTGGAGTTATTGTAATTAACTGGGATTACCCATTAATCTGAAAGCGATGGCCTCTCAAATATCGCTCTCTGCATGTTCGATACTGTGAGATGTGAGAGCCTCGCCCCCTCCAGCTCCTCTGTATTCCAGGGCCCCTCCCCAAAGATCACTCACCCGATAAGATCCAGTAGATCACTCTGGACATGCAAACCGGATCTACATTTTACGACCCATTTGAGACCTTGGATAAACTGGACACAATTTCTCCATTTCCAGCTCTCCAAAGCCACCCCAGGTCCTCAAAGAACAGCCATTTGTTCCACCTTCATGTAATAAAGTCTTTCTGCTAACAAGGCATGCAAACCTGACCCGCCTTCTCTGGGTCCCTGGATCCAGCCCTCTACCACATTACCTGCGAGACCACATTTCCAAATATTTCCAAAGTAAAAGGATATATCCGCTAACGTTTGGGGAGCACTGTACACACTGGATCTTTACATTCGAGCCTAATTGAGAATGCATAATAATGACGGTCAATCATGAAATTAGCCTGCCCTCTCTACTTGCCAGTGAAATTTAGCCATTAGCAGCTGCCCCCTGCTCAGCTAAGCTTCCTGGGACCTCGGGAGGGGCAAGGGGGGCAGTAAGCCAGTCAGGACTCTTCATAGAACATTCCGGACCCCCACACCCAGGCACCATACATTGTGTTACGCTCCCCTTTATGTGATTACGTTCAGACAGGTTCAAGAGAAACTGGCACAAATCTAATCAAATAAATGACCTCCCCCCCACCCTCCCCATTACACTTAAGCAATCAATTCGCTGCGAGAGAAAAAAAAAAACCATGGCAGTATCATGGAGGATCCATTAGGTTCAGCGAAGTTTTGCCTGACAGCAGCATTAAAAAGCAGATGCTGCTGCTTTTAATGAGACATTGCTAATTAGGGATCAACACTCGCACCGAGGAAGGTAGCTCACAAGGAGAACAGTGAATAGTAATTCTACTTACTGGTATTTATATTCTCAGAGTAATGACAGCATGGATCGCTAATCAGACCTAATTGGGGAAAGGGAGGGGGTAGGGCGGGTAGTGCTGTCTTTTCTAGTTTGGATAGCTGCAGAAGAACAGGCGCACAGAAGCGACCCGAGTGTCACATGTGAGGGGTTCAGGCCCCGCCCACACTGCATCATGCCCCGCCTCCTTCCAGTGACTCTACCCCCTCAGGTCAATGGCACCTGTACAACATGAGCACGTGTGTTCCGGGTGGCCGCACATTTTGTCTGTTGGCCCAAACCAGGAAATGGAGTCACTTTCAGTCTGACTGTACGGCCCAACTTCACTAGAACCAGCCAGTGGTGCGTACAGAGCTGAGTCACAGGGCCCCCTCACCCCCATGTCCATTTACAACCAAAGGACCTCATTGTGGCAGCAACGATAACAACTGACCTGTGTCACAGGCTGCCATGAGCAGAGCCATCCGGATCTAGATTTAAGCTCTATAGCTAGATAAACATACAGAAAAATCACTGTAGCTCTACACCGACACACGGAAAAGTGCAGAGCGGAGCTTATGGCCTTTAGTTAAATGCTGCTCGTCTTTTTTGGCTGAGTGGCTGCCCCCCCTCACCCCCTCTGTCATTAGCTGCATCTCATCTTCAAAAGGGCAGCCATTTGCATAGAGGGTTTCCTGAGCTCAGTCCTGATGACATGTTTGCGTTACCCAAATGGCTTTTCCGCCCCACCCCCACCGCTGGCCGCACGGTGGCAAGGTGGTCCAGCTGCAGCCCATGTGTGGCCAGACCTCGGAGGCTTCTGGAAGCCCGACCGCAGGGGGCCCCAGTGCTGGCACTGCACCGCTGGGGAGGTGTGCCGGGAGGGGGGTTTGTGGTCACAGTGATGCAGTTCACTTGGAATCGTGTTGGGCACGATCCCATTGTCATCTGCTCTTGGGCTTTTAAAATAACTTAAAAGTTAAACTTAACTTTAAAAAAAAAACCCTGCTTCTCCCACTCTGACTGGAGGCCCGTCTTGGCTGACGGTCACATGCTCCTTTTTTGTTCCTCTCCAGCGCGTTAAGAAGCCAAGATGGGGAATTGTCAGGGTTTGTAGGGCACCCATCAAACGATCACAAAGAAACAGACCAAGCCTGGCTCTGTCCTGATTTGTGCTAAAGTAGTTCAAAAGTGTCTAAACTTCTAAACTAAGAAACTGTACACACTGCAGCGGCACCTGGGGACGTTCCAGTCCGTCTACTAAGATGTCTTTTAATTCGAGTGTCATCAACACGGTTCCTTCAACGAAGAAACCGTTTAACTATTAATCACCCAGAGGTCAGAGTAAGAGCGCCATCCTCTTGGCTCATGTTGAGGGCAGATGATACCTGTGGAGAGCGTCTCAGAAAAAAACACACCATTCCAGTCCCCAAAAAAGGCAGAAAACGTGAGAGGATGGATCAGAAGCAGTGAGCTAAGGATGCAGGCACTTTTTACACGTGTGATGCTTAGCGCAGTGGCACTGGCCACAAGGACCCGAAGGGCTCAGCTGAGACTTTTTACACTGCTGTCCCCGGGAAAGGGCTAAGGGCTCATGGCACGGGGGTGAGAATGTGAGGGAAAAAAAAAAACTGAGAAAGCGCGGACTCAACCAAGCATATCTCCTCACCGCTCAGCCTCTAGCTGCCCTTAGAAAAACAAAAGATGTCCGACGAGACAGAAGTAACTGCGAACGACTCTGAATCTGAGAGAGGAGCCGGAAAGAAAACAAATGTGGCGATTACAGGACATCTGCTGGAGAGAAGCTCACAGCGGCAGCTCGACAGGTTTTGGACTGGCGAGGAGAGGAAGGGAGGAAAAGAAGGAGGGATAAAAAAAAAAAACACAGCTCCATCTGGCTGGTGCTGCTCTTCTCTTCAGGCCTGCCATGTCCCAGGCAGCGCTGAGCACATGCCGGGATGAGCAATGGGACGGCCATAGATGACGACCAAGACGATGATGACGACGATGAGGGAGGCTTCAACTGGCTCAAGAGCGGGGGATTAAACAGGGCAGTCCCGCTCTTCTGCACATCATTACCTCAGCCCAGTTAGCTCCCATAAGCACATTGTGGTAATGGAGACAACTCAGAAGGATGCAGGAGTGGCTTGGAAGGTGCATTAAGGAAAAAATGACTGGGACACATTGTGTTTTCCCTTCTCCATGGAGCTACAAAAAAGGGGGAGGGCAAAAAAAAATGTATTTTTAGCACATGCCACATTTCAATGGCAACAGCACTGTGAATTACAAAAGATGGTGGGCGGGGTGGGTGTTTTCCCCGCAGAACGGCCCGCCACCGCTGCACCCTCTCTAACCATCTGCGGCAGACGTGCTCCGGCAAAGTGGAAGCAGACGGGCAGCGAGCGTGCTGTCGACACGCCTTCCACACAGCCCCACAGTATGCAGCATGGGGCTCAGGCGACCCATACACCTGACGGCCCAGCCAGATGGGGCTCATTTAACTTATCCAGCACTTTTATCCAAAGCAATTTATGGAAAAGGGAAGGGCCACAATTTTTACATGTACACCCAGGGATTTGAACCAACGACCTCTCCGCTTGTTGAGCTACAGGAGCAGCATGGTGACACGTGAAGGATGGTGACCTCTTCTGCTTGGGCTTCTAGGAAGCCAGAGAGATCCCACACCTACCAGCAAGCTGCCCAGCTCTTCCTGCAGTTAAGACCTAGATAGCAGTGTGTCCCTCAGTGGGTTAACACTCTGTGCCCGTGATTAGGAGGTTGCATGTTTAAATCCTGTGGTCAGCAGAAGGATTTCACAGTTGGGACCTTGAGCAAGGCCTTTAACCAACTGTCCTAGAGCCTGGTTGACCCTGCTTTCGCAATTGTAATAAATAATGTTGCATGGAGGTGGATAAAAGGGGTCTCTAATTGAGAGACTCAGCCCTGTCGCCGCTATGCCATCCCTCTCTCCTGCCTGAGCCTGTTAAACCAGGAGGGTCAGGAACAAGGCCACGCCCCCTCAGTATGACTCACTCAGGAGCCCCACCCACAGACCCTCTCTTCTCAGGAGGTATCACAGCGGGGCTTGGACTCTCATTGGACAGGGCTCTGAACAAGTCAACGGCTGCCATGGGGATACGACCCTTCGACAAGCCTTTTAGAGATGAGATGGTACTTTATTGATCCCTGGAGGGAAATTAGGATGTTACAGCAGCCCAGATTCTGATGGCCTTTTGTTTGTAACTCCCTATTGCACACAATGATGTTAAGTAACACATATTTCACAATATCCAGCTTAAAAGACTTTAAACCAAGTCTGGCCACTGTGGTATCATTTTACACTCCGATGTGCCCTAATTCCCCCCCTCCCAAACCATGTGCATAGTCACACAACAGCTTTCACCCTATCAGAGCTCCCCATTTGTGCATGCTGAGGAAGTGGCCATGGGATGGTTCAGCTTAGGACGTCACAGTGAGTCTGGCCTTATCTGGCAGGAATCAGGATCACCACGTGGATAGGCGCGCATGGTTAGTGTTGCACGGAAAACCTTCTGAACAATAAGGGCCCTCGCCTCATACCGCTACCCTGAGGCAGAATTCCCACGTCGCTCCTGCACCCCATTATAATTGCCCTGCCATTCAGGAAATGTGTCATATAGGGACAACTGCTGTGTCTTAATTTCACTCAATTAATTAATCAATGAGCCCAGGGGGTGGAGATTTCTGGAAGGATCCTGGCAAATACAGCTGCCTCTTTGAGAGAGAGGATGGACGAGCGGAGGGGAACTTTCTGGAGTGCAAAAACAGAGGTCTCGAAAAAAGTCCAGGTTCTTTCACAAGCCAGCGTTAAACTTGTTCAGCATTGTCATTTAAAGCAGTATGAAAAAGGGGACAAACGCAGTTTCTGGGGTCACTGGTTTCTATGAGAGGGGCAGCAGCAAATAGGTACACAATGCCAGCTACGTATAAAGATGTGATGATAAGGAAGCTGTTAGTCTATTGAATTTGATTTCCATGAGAGCCTCAGAAAGTGACAATCGCACACTGAGGAGCCTTTAGCGTGAGGTCAGCCAGAGCAGCCTCTCTCATACACCGCGGGAGGTCAGGATGAAGCTTCTCGCTGACTTCGCATCCTCTTAACGTTCAGGTTATCACCTGCCAAGGCGGCAGGACGTGTGAAACAGCTCTAAAGACGCCCGTGAAGACGGCAGAGGGAATGAAAAGGAAGGAAAGAACAGCCGAGGCTGACTCAAACTACCACGCCGAGGGGAATTCGAGGGCACTCAGACCGGACGCAGCCGTACCGTCGGCCGGCTTCGGAAGACGCTCATTGCTTTGTTGCCCCACTCAAAGGTATGGGATAGAATTCTGTGGAAACATCTGAGGAAATTAATTTCACATGCTTGACCAAGGAGCTAGGGAATCTCTCAATCCAAGTACCATATAAAGAAACCAGAGTACATTATTTGCTACACCATCATGGCTGCCAGGACCATCCTCATCACATCTCCAAGCTTGAATTTAATGCTAGCTGATGACACTCTAATTAAATTAGCATTTCAGACCTGAACATGCAGAGGTGGGGGTCTGGGGGGGTGCTGTACATTACTATCTGAATTATTTCAACTCTGCTGTTCTCTGACAGCCTCTGCCTCAGCACAAGGTAACACAGACCCAGCTCACTGACAGGAATTTCTCTCCAACCCCAAAATACCCTCGGCCCTAAACCTAGCCCCAGGGTGCCATCACCGGCTTCTCCTAACATTTCCAACCCCCGCCTATCACCCC
>JAODJW010000019.1:4160298-4176934 GCA_026777045.1 Hyperopisus bebe
GAAGCAAAAAAACAAGCCTTGGATTTTGTGCTAATTGACAACAAAAAAAAGAAAACTGTGTCCAAAAAACGAAATTCATTTCTTATTTAGACAATTAGCCTAAAAAACAATTGGCGCAAGCAATGAGATTAACTAAGTCAACAATAAAACAAATGCAATAATGCAGTGATAATGAATTAAATAAAGATCTGGAGGCTTCAGCACTTGTGAGCGCTAGCCAGGCTCCTGTTAAAGATTAAGCATGCCGACTAAAAAGCCGCACTATCAAAGCCCTATCTGAGGCTGCCTTCCCCTCCTCTAATTAGGCAATCATAGCTTCATTAAAGAGAATTCCAAATAATTCCAAGCTCATTTTATTAGTTTCCCAACAGTTTTATTGGCAAATCATTGTATCCACAATTACCACTGTGGATTTTTTCACGATGGGATATTTTAATTTTTATTTATTTATTTTTGGTTGACACAAAAGATGGCAGTGACAAGAAGTGCATGCCACCACAGGATGCCTTTGGGGCTAATGAGGAGTGTGAACACACACACACGCATTCACACACCCACACACACACTGCTGCCTCAGAATAGCTGTCTGGGGATCCAAACCTGTAGGGGGCAACACACTAATTAAGAATGATTCTTTTTTTTGATTACATCACTCATGCACAGGTGAAAGCCACAAGTAGCAGACATGCTTAATAGAAAAATCAGCATAAACAAATGAGTCTGATTCTAACACTAGAAAGGGCCCAAACACAAAATAATCAGATATAAACGTGTTCAGTAAATTAGCCCCAGGCTTCTCTTAGACTAGATCAGCACAGACACCAGTGACCCCACCCATCTGTTATGACTACGCCTACTGTCATAGACGTCCTCCATTCATCATTACCCCCATAACAGGGCCAGTTCTACTTCCACTGGGGCTGTGCAGAAGCTCAGGCACATAATGCTAATTCACACATTAACCACTATCCTAAAAATGCGTCTCCTTAACCCCCCGCTAACGGGGTGCGCCTGTGTGCTGTGTACAGAAGCCTCCTGAAGAGAGCCAGCCGTTTTCCATGCTGGTCCGCGGCCTTCGCTCTAGGACGAGCGCTTTGAAATCAAATGAACCTTCAAACTCCAGGCATGTGTTCATCTACAGTAAGGGGGTACAGCTTGATCTAATTACTCCAGTGCATAATGGAACTTTGTGTCTTTGACTATCATATGACAGCAGCTTCAAATCAATAGCCAACCTTCACCATCAACCCGCGGTGCCGCTCTCTCTGCCGGAGCCTGGCAGTGGGCTGGTTACGTAAGCCCTCTTTTCAGCGGCTGGCCAAGAGGAGGAGACGCACAAAGGGGAAGAACACAGGGATCGCTGTGCGTTGGGAAGCAAGGCTTGTTTCAAACTGGGGAGGGTGGCAGTTGAGAAGTCAGAGAGAGAGGGAGAGACAAGGGGAGAGACAGGGAGAGGGAGGGAGAGAGGGAAAGGCAGGGAGAGGGAAGGAGAGAAAAAGGACAAAGGAGGGAGACAGAAGGAGAGACCAGGAAAGAGGGGGATTGACAAGGAAAGGCAGAGAGAGGGAAGGAGAGAAAGGGAAAGGGGGAGAAGCAGGAAAAGACAGCGAGAGAGAAGGAGAGCTGGAAAGACAGCAAAAAGGAGAGAGAAAGGATAAAAGAGGAAGATAGAAAGAGGAAGGACTGGTGGACAAGGGGAACGAGACAAAGGGGTGAGAGAAAGAGAGGGACAGAGAGAAGGAGAGCTGGAAAGACAGCAAAAATGAGAGAGAAAGAATAAAAGAGGAAGATAGAAAGAGGAAGGAGGACTGGTGGACAAGGGGAGCGAGACAAAGGGGTGAGAGAAAGAGAGGGACAGAGAGAAGGACAGGGAGACAGAGAGGAAGATGGACAGAAAGGAGGGAGGTGAGATGGAGAGTGAACGATAGGAAGATGGAAGATGGGGAGTAAGTGAGAGAAGAAGAGGGAAACAGACAGGAAGATTGAGAGAGGGAAAGGAAGATAGAGAAGTGGACAGAGAGGGAGAGAGAAGGAGAGGGAGAATGTGAACAAGGGAGAGAGGGAGATGGAGAGAGTGACAGGTAGAGAGGAAGATGAACAGAGAAGGGGAGTGAGAAAGAAGGAGAGGGACAGACAGAAGGACAGTGGGACAGAGGAAGATGGACAGAAAAGGAGGAGGTAAAAGAGGAAGAGGTTGGGAGAAGGAGAGAGCAAAAGAGGGAGAGACAAGGAGAGGAAGATGGAGAGGAAAACTCAGAAGGGGAATGAGAGAGGGAGAGAGAAAGTGAGGGTGAAAGAGGGAGACAGAGAGGAAGACAGAGGGAGAGAGGAAGATGGACAGAGAAGGGGGAGATGAAAGAGGGAGAGAGAAGGAGAGGGTGGGAGAGGGAGTGGGACAGGGAAAAGGAGATTTCAGGGCAGGGAGCGGAACAATGGGTCAATGATTTTCAAGATACAACTGAGAACTTTTCCATTTATCGAAGTTCATCGAAAAGTACAGGCAGCAGCCAAGCCGACCCCATTCCTGGGGCCTTCTGTGTTAAAGCAGCAACTGAACAGCTCCAAATTTGCTTCGTTCCATATCTGCTAAATTAATTTCCCCCACTGTGCCATTTACTTTTTTTTCTTAAAAACCGCCGGCCTTTGCAGTTAGGCCATGTCAAAAGAGGGATTTTGCGGAACTGGTTAACCTGACAATGGAGGCAATCTCTCCCATCGGCACCCGGTTGTTCCGCACCTGAAGGAGGCCCGCTTATCGCGGAGGCAGCAGACCTACAGCCTGTCTGTGGGCGGGGTGGTGGAGAGGGGGGGTTAAGGAAGGCCTGTGTCCCACAAGTAGGCCATGTAATGCTGCCGTGGGTGGAGGGCAGGCGGGAAGAGGGCAGGGGGGGGTTGGAGTGCAGCTGAACACTGTGCAAGCAATTGTCAGCTCCAATATCTAGTCTGACAAAACAAAATTGCACCGTGTGTCGCCTGAGGCAAAGAGGAAAGGCCTGGCGAGCTGAATTATTAAGCACTTAGATTACAGCATTACAAAAGTAATAAACGGCTCTCTTGATCACCTGAATTTCTTCGCTGAGGCTGGGGGAGATTGGTTTGGGAAGTTGAAGGGAGAACGGGACTTGAAATTCAGTCCTGTTAACTATGTAATGGTGGGGTAGTATGCCACAGATTTCTCACTCTTCACAACGACATGGGTTTGCATGCTTATTTACTCATCATACACCTTCTTGAGGTACTTGGAATGGTATACAGCTGGATACAGCTGTACCACCCTTCATCCAACCATCCAGCACGTGGGTTCGATTATGGTGGAATCAAATCCATTTGCCTGTTGTATTAGTCGCCCAAACATAGGGCTTCTAACTCCCATAATTTTCCACATGTGCTGATTTCCTACAGAAAAGATGCTGGTGTTGAGGAACCAAAGGCCCACCAGGCTGCCATTGGCTAGCAGAAGGCCATAAACAGTAGCTTTACTGTAACACTCAGCAAAGCCTTCGGAACCTCCCATTTTACTCAATGAAAAATTCCATACTGTTGTCCCTCTTACTAGGGCATTATAGCCCTACAATCACAGTTGTCTTTGGCTTACAGAATTCTTCCGCATCTTCCCCCTTCGAATACATTCCCCTATAGGACCCTGCAGTATTCTACCCCTTTGTGAAGCTTTTTCCATGCTACATGGGGGCTGTGAAAATAAGCTCAGTCCTCTCTCAGGTAATGTGTTTATTTTTTGGGCTCCATCTAGCACTTTAGCAAGTGGCGGCATTTCTGTGCCTTATCGCGGAGGGCCGCTTCTGCTCTCTAAATCTCATTTACCGCGCCCCGCTTTCAGGCTCTGTGAAATGACCGCCACAGAGCGTGGCCACAATGTGGCTATGTGTCGCCACCGTGCCCAAATTGCCGGTTGTTGTCCAGGGAATGCACAAATGGAGGTTTTTAACACCTCGGAGAAACCTTTGCTTTTGTGTGACACTAGCGGAGGCCCGTCAGTCCCTGGGGGGGGGGGGGGGCATCGGGTGGCTGAGTGCAGCAGGACAAAGAGCCCGTGGCACAGAAATCAGTGGGGGCGCCAGACGTGCTCAGGCATCTCTGAAAAAATACAGTATCGTGTGTTGGCACCCCGGTGGCCATACGTGAACGTGCACATTCGTGTCACACACAAAAATTTAGACATAGAGCTCATACAGAGACCCTACAAAAACAAGCAGACAGTTATCAATATTAGAGAGACAGCCTCATCTGTAACACACATGCATGCACAATAACAAGAAAGAAATCAAAAGAGTATGTCAGCAACATATATGGACATTCAAGAGCCTCCAAGTTACTGCATTAAACCATTCTGAATGAGTTTCCCTTTAACATTACAAGGCAAAGGGGGCAGCCTGTTTATTTAGGATGGCTGTGTATGACACACATTTAAATGCAAAGGCGTGTAAGTACACAAGGCAGCCAGCCCCCCCTTCGGCAGCTGAACCACCGACCTGCTCCGATCTGCGACTCAGGGACGCTTCTAAGTGCATCCCGGCTTTAATCCGCATTCAAATCAGAAAGTCATTCCCAGCGCGATTCTGTGTGGACATTTTCCAGCGCCTCTGGGCTGAGAGTCAATCATATGGTAAATTAAACTCGAACGGGATCAGCTGATCCATAGGCATCAGGCCCCGGCAGCTGCTGGAAGCTGCACTGTTCTTGTCCCATCGTCCAGCGGGAGGTGTTGTGCCCCAGCAGTCACCGTGAGTTGTATTTGAGAATGAAACCGTGATTCTATTCACACTGTATATTCTCAGTGTAAGTCAAGGTAATGTTCAGAGAGAGTAACGCAAGTGACGGCCCTGGAGCATGATGGGAAATCACCCCAGGTTTGGAGTCAAGAGCAACTGACATACACAACAAAAACAAACTCAGATGGACAGGCAGTTTGAAGAAGTCTTGCAAATGAGAAGGGGGGGCAGCGAGGGGGGCATTTTGACCCAATTCACACAGAACTGAACCAACTCCCCACCTGCCACACCCTGAAAATCTTGCCCTAACCTTCCTTCCTCAACGCACCTGCTCAGTAGCTCTGCCTAACAGCCGGTTCCACCATGTCGCCCCGGCGCTGGGGGAGAAGTGAAAGGCTGACTTTTCTTCACTCCCGATCAGAACGGAAAGGCTTTGTTCCCGGAGGCCAAACAGAGAGACGAACTTGGTGGCACTGTATCAGAATCACATCTCCATCGTGACACAGCTGAGGACAGACCAAGCAGCACTATTCAGGCGAAAGAAAGACAGTGGAGAGATTGATGACTTCTTTTCAGTCGGTTCCCTGAGAACATAAAAGAGAAAAATACCTGCAGCGGCTACGTGGACCAAGAGGACAGGAGACACAGGCCCTGACTGCCAGCAGTGATTGGCACTTCTGCTCTATGTCAGCAATATACAACCATTCACGTCCATGGGAACAGTTAACATTATAACCCCCGCATTTTTTATTTACAGTCACGGGGAATTGTTTTTTTTTTTCTTATTGAGAGGCCTTAAATTATTAGTGACAAGCATAAATGCAAACGAGGGGCTTTTTGGCGGGGAGGGTGAGGCGTCACCGCTGATCGGTCCCCTAATATTTTCAAGCTCTTAATCTCGTAGAGAGGGAAATGATTTAGTGCGGGAACAAATCTCCGGTGACACGGCCGGGACCGTGCAAAGGGAGTGGGGCAGGGGATTCGGACCAGTGGGCCCCATTCTCTGTACTGCCCCCCCTCCCTCTCAGTAGCATACCAGTGTAGCATTTAAGTCAATGATCGCTCACATAATTGAGTTTAACACTCCTTTCTGGACAAAAATGAGGGCCTTTGAATTGAGGAGTTGGAATTACCTCTCCAGTCAGGCGATAAATATGTTCAACAAGGTAAGGGCTCTCTCCGGCACATTTCAGCACTGAACTCCAACAGCAATAAACAAGAAGCGCACAGTTCTGCAGAGCAGTCACTTATCAGCAACGATGTGCACGTCATTTCCCACGGACCTCCGACTGTACCCCAGCAGTCAGATCCCGTACTGGACATTCACACCTGGCAGTAGGGAACCACGCAGACCATTGTAGTGTGTGCAGATGTCATAAAGGAGGCTGATTTGGTTGAGCCTTGGGGGGGGGGATTCTGGATTCTGCTAGATTCTGATGGCCCAGCACTGCAGAGAGGGTCATTCCTGTACAGCATCTTATTTGGTGGTGAGACCTGCCAAAGGTCAGCGACCCTGACATTTCATTGTAGAAAGAAAAAAAAATACACATACATGCACATCATGCACAACGTGAGCAAGAACAAATGAGAGCCTCAGCTTACACACAGCCAGAGGGGGGGACATTATTTAAGATGGAAGGAGGCACACAGCCCAAACATAGAGCGGCGTGCGTCTGACCACTGTATATATAGCCTTTACGACGTATTCCCGTTCTGCTGCCGCTTTTCGGAAAATAACTTTCCATTTCCATACCTCCAGCAAAAACATCTTACATCACACGGTTGGCTATATTTCCCCACGTTAGAGGGCGGACCGGAGAACAATGGCCATTGGCTAACAGGACTGTCATTTCTAGGTGAGGCCTGAAGGGGGCCCCGCAGTCGACTCCACACCGAAGCACAGGGGGGCCCCTGAGTTTTGTCACCTTCCTTGCTGTGGCCGACGGACATGCTTAAGGCTGATGAGAGGCCAGGAGTGTCGTCAAAACCTTCACGTGGGGAGAGTAGAGTCATTAGAATAAGTCGCAGAGACAGAAGCTTTCGGGCTGTTACTACAGGGGCAACCGGCACGTTATTGGAAGCAGCTTTTCGGCCGGCCCCCAGGGTTCCTGAGTCAGACAGGGGTCTCCCCCGGACCGCTGCCTGCCAAAAACACCATGTGACGATGGCTGGGGGCCCCCCTCTCCCGACAACGAGGACATAAGGTTAGCATTATCGTCGCTGAAAGCACGACAGGTGGGTCACATGAAAGGTCATTCGTTCTGCTGTGGCTGCCAGACACATGGTTCCCATTATTTTCACGAAGCTGAGAAAAAAATAAAACAAAACTTCCAAAGAAAAAAAGGTCTTGGCTACCGCTACCGTTCGCACCACATTGTGTTCTCACATGCGCGCGCGGACACGCACACACGCACGCAGATATTTCACATGTAGATGTTTCTTCCCGATGGGGTGCGGTTCACAGTGTGGATCCAACAGGAATAAGAGCGTAAATAAGAACGGATGTAATGGGCCTCCGTTCTGAGAGGACTGAGGAAGGCCGGTGAGGTTCACTTCGGGGTTTGGGGCCCCATCGACCAGCGGACGTAATCAGAGCAGCCAAGCCCATGGCCCTGTCTTGGGAATGCACCCACGCACGGTGTTTTGTGTCAGTGGGATTATTGTAGGGACTCACCATGTCACCCCCTGCTTCTCTTAAAATAGCTCCGGCCATTAGCTCCTACGCAGTATCTCAGGCCTAATGCCCAAGGCATTTAAATGGGCTGGGGGCACAAACATACAGCCTCCCCACCTGCCGAAAAAAAGGCTCTGCTGGCGGTATCTGTGTATACCTGCGGCAAGGCAGTGAATTATGAACCTCACCAGCATTCTTCAGAGTGACAAATAAAAAACTGCACCCCTTTTCCGCCAGTTGTGGAGCCCTTGAGCCAGACTCATCCTCCCAGCTAATTGTTTCACTTGAATAGTTGCGCTGCTCTGTGCCGGACAGCGGATAGATAAGGAGGCTTTTACCACAGAGCCTGAGGAATTCAGGTATTTTACTACTATATCTGAATGTTTTAAAAAAAATATACTAAAAGGTTTTACTGGACCGGTAACCTAATAGCCCCCCGGAAGCGTGACTAGAATAAGCCGTGAGAAGATGGATAGATGGATCGATATATTTTTTCTGCAGGAACTCAGTTGCAATATTGCTATAAAAGTAAGAAGTCCACCTTGTCTGTGACACGCCTTACGTTCGCTCACTGGCAGCGGCTTAGATGTTGGACCAGGTAAAAAGGAAGGAAAACAAACAGCGATGTCAGCGCAGAAAAGTTCCTGCATAGTGAGGCCCTTTGTCTCTTTGCTTATACAGTGCATTCTTCGCAGATCGCGGTAACGTGCAAGGCTTTGCTAACGCTAGCTAGCCTGCCCGGGGCATTTCTCACCCGTCCTAGTCCACTTTGGTGCCAAAGTCCCAGACTTATTACTCCCACATTCCGGTGTAAATGCAGATGTCACCCCTATGATCCTGGACTAAGGAGCCCTCTCCGTGCCCCCACTCCCCACTCCATATTGCATTTTCCTAGAAACTTCTGCTTCTTGGCAGCTGACTGGCCTGCAGAGCGCTGGAGACGGGCGATCGACAGGCCGACGGCTCTGTGCTCAGTGGCCACATGTGTAGGAACACGGATGAAACGTCTCACAGAGATGATATCAGCGCCATGCAGCTTGCAAGGCGGTCTGGCAGGCTCACGCACCAAACCAGCCCCCACTAGGCACGCCTCTGTTCACTTCAAGTCCTGCCCCCCCCCCCCGGGCACACAGAACCTATGAATATTCATACCCTTTTCCCTGTGAACCCCAACCAGATTCGCTCCCACCTTCAGCCACAAGCTGTAATTCGGTGAGTCAGACTGCTCGTGTGACGTGGTGTTCAGTGCTGGGTCTGACAGACGGCGGCTGCTGTTTCTGGGAGCCAATCCGAAAGGGGCCCCGCTGTTTTCCGACGCCGGGCCACCAGCGCTCAGCGCTTCGCTGGGTTCCTGCGGTTTAATTACTCTGGGCGAAGGCAGTGGCCGCTCCAGACATGGTTCGGTGTCTTCACGTCTGCCCAGAGCTCAGTGATCGCTTAGACGGCAGTGCCGTTTCCACTGAACGCCAGCAAGACAGAGGGAAAAAAAAAACACTGTTCTTTGTAGCACTTTCTGTCCTCTGGAGTCTCTCTAATTTGATCCATCGCAGGCTTCAAGGAAAGTTTCCCTGACTCCACATTCATTTTGGAAGGCTTAGCATTTGGGATAAGCGCTGACCACAAGTTGATAATGATGACGATTTAATTAGAGGGCTCTCTTTGCCCTGGCAACCGTGCAAACCCCCTCTGCCCTGCAGATGGCGACTTCAGCTCTTCCTCGCGGAGGTAGAGGAGTGGGCCTCCCACCTTCTCCTTCAGAGTGTCCCCCGCCCCCACCTAGGGCCTGCCTTAGACCCCCCCCCGCCCCCCAACAGCATGCTCCCTCTAAACTGCAAGTATTACACATGGCTGGAGCCAACAGAAGTGAGAGGCGTCAACCTTTTTGATTTCAGTCACAGATTTTTTATCAAATTTAAAAAGTGGTCCCTACAATGACACTGGATCCCCACAATGTAATATATAGATAACCTGCCCCCATACACAAAGCTTGCTGCGTGCTCTGGGACATTCCTGCACTACAATCCTCCCTTTAACCAATCCCTGACCAGACTGGCATAAGTAAGTCTTCCAGCAATCTACGGCATCTTGTTTACACGTCAGCAACATTACAGGCCACAAAAAGTCCCCGTCGACATTACAGCTGACTCTTTTATATCTGGCGTGAGGGCTAATTTAGCATCACTGCCTGCTCCTTCACCCCCCCCCCCCATGACTCCCCACTCACTAGCAAACCCCTTGCCCAATCAAACACCCTCATCATATCTTGGGGCAGAGGGGACGCGCATGGGACACAAAGCCACAAACCCTGTCCTCAATTTTCTTTACCAAAACTTAAAAGGATTAATTTAAAAACTAAAATGCAAATAGTTCTTCCTGTGCACAAGCTACACTGGAGCTAAAAAAAAACATCAGATCCATTTTAAAAAGTGCCCTATTTGCAAGGGATCAGGTGATACACATCAGAAGTAGCACATTTCAGTTCATCCTATGTCAGCAGATGAAAATAATTATAACAGTAGTTTTAAAAAAACACAATTCAAATGCTTAAACAAATCAGTTCTACTAATTTACTCTGAACATCCTTAGACCACGAAGGGTCTTGGAGTGAAATGATATACTCCTTTCAGATTTTTGACTACCGTAGGTGTTAGCTGTTACTGTACAGTAGGTGTTAGCTGTCCCTCAGTCATCTGCAGCATTCAGGGACGGGGCAGACTCAGTGACTCAGGAGAGTTCCTTTGGTCAACTGGATACACTTTCCCGATAACAGTTAAATATTAGCGTCCCCTCGATGCAAACAAGGCTACAGGCTGTATCTAATAACAGCAGCAGACACAGCATACACTGTGTAACATGCACTACTCAGTTACAGGGCAGTCGTGAAGAATATTTCTAATGTCATGTAAGAATGAATGGCAAAGCTTAATTCCACCTACTGTTTGATGCTAGAAAATGAGTAAATTTATCAATTACCGAATACAACATGGCTCTGAATGCAGCCAACTGCAGTCAGTCTCAGAGTAAACTGTGAAAAAAAAAAAACACGGTTCTGTAAGCTTTTGCTTGGCGATTTGTAGCTTGAAACCTTTTGTTTCGTTCAGATGGACATTTCTTCTGACTGACTAATGAGAGAGTGGATGAGTTTTAATTTCATTTCGCTCCACTTTCCACTTTCGTCACAGCGCCACGCTCAAATTTTCCTACCTTCCTACGTGATGTTTATTCAATGCTGCGGTTAATATGTGCTGGCATGAAAGGAGAAATATCTCCATCTGGGTGATGCCAGGGTATTGGCTAGGCAGTGCCGCTTTGTCATGTGGAATATATTTTGGGTATATTTATTTATATATCGTCACAGGAGCTAAGTAATGAAGAGGTCTTAAAGAGCACTAGAGTGACTGCACCTCAATTGACACCCGACTGTTCGCTGCTGCTGATGGAGGTAATCTCTCCCCCACCTGGTAGGGGGCGCACATCCCAGTGTGTTCGGCACTGAACAAAACGACACCGACACCAGTTTAAGCATTTATCCCCACTCACCTCCCCCTAACGACTACGGCCTGCCTCACAGTAAGCAAACCGCCCCATCTCCCCGAAAATGGACCATCCTGCCCATCGGTTTGGACCAAAATTGGTTGCAAAAATCATGCAAATGTAAAAAACCAGCACTCATCCCCCTCAGTCTGTACTTATTTTTCCCAACCAACGTATCCCTCAAGCTGCTCCCGTCCTCGTAACCGCCGGAGCGGGAAACAAAAGCCGGGGTTTGGATCACGAGAAATATGTGGATGTAGCTACTATCATGACGTCACCCACAGCATTTTTTCCTTCTCACTCCCCCTGTAACTTGGCATTGTGTGGCCCGAGTTTCCACACAGGAAACCGTTTGGCAATCCACTTCCTGTCTTAACACCTCCCAGGATTTTTTTTTCCCCTTCTGCCCCCAGCTGCTGTGAACCTGGTCCCTCCCCCTGGGGGCTCATGGCGCAGATGGAGGTGTCTGACAGGGTACAAAGGGTGTATTTTCAGGCTTTGATAGGCCATCGTTACCACGTTTTGAGGGAGCAAAGGTAAAATAAAAAAAAAACAACACCAGTGGCCCCAGAACAAAGAAGTCAGAGGAAGTCAAGGTAACCAATGCCTTTAACCTTGTGAGCGTGCAATGGCGCTTCACCATTCCTGGGGGGGGCGGCAGTTTCTAGCCCTTTGTCACCAAGTGAAATGAAGGCTGCGCCAAGGAGAATGGGCGACGGGCACCGTTATGCTCTCAGAGGGCATGATTGGAAAGCTTACAAAAAAAAGCCAGACACGCTGATTATTTCTACGCCCCCAATCCACCGCCTCCCCCCTGCTCAAACCCTTAACGCACGACGCGGCCCTAACGAGTAAGGCATCTGCTGGAGGGCAACAAGGAAGCGTCGCTTTCGGGGGACAGCAGGGGAGCTGTTCCAGGGGGAAGCAGGGGCCTCGTTTTGTTACCGTCACAGATCCAAAAGTCAGAGGACTGAAGGGGAAGCTGGGACTCTGCGGACGGCCCTGAACTCTAGGAGCCTCCAGTCTGAAAAACAAATTAAACGATTTCCGTCAGTCGCTAAAACGTCTGCTTCTGCCTGTATGACCTGAATCGGGGGGACGAATCACAAACAGTGGATTACGGCGTCTGCAAAATGTCTTCTCTAAGCACTCCTTGATAAAACTTCAGCATGATAAATTCCAGCAAGAGAAAAAAAAAAACTCATTTAAATATTACACCCGTCTCCGCGATGGTCCTGGAAATTCCTCTCAAATTTGCGCCCTTCCCCCCCCACCAATCTGTGTTTTCTTTACTGTACTATAATTGGTGTCGGTTCTATGTATACAGACAGCATGATTCTCCCTGTTTACAGTCCAGTGCCACACAAAAATCCGTAATAAAACGAGACTTTTCCTTCCCCCTTGTCCTGGCCAGCAGACACTGGATCCACAAGCTCTCGCACTCTGAACCCTGCTTGTCTTTATGCCTCTCTCCCTCCTTCCGCACTGTAAGCTGCCCCCCCACCCCACACCCCTTTGCCTGTCTCGGCCCCCTCCCCACGTGCAGAAACCATCAGTGTTCCATCTCTGAGAATTCCAGTGAGGAGACCCATTGCTAACCTCCGACCACCTTGTCGGGTGGGGGGTCGGGGGGGCTCTATCATACAACGGCATGACCACACCTGATGGAAGGGCAAAACTTATAGTGAGGTCGGGCATTTACAGGGGACAGAGTGCTTTGGGGGGGAGGGACCCACATCAGCAGCTTGGCTACATAAGACCCAGTGTGTCTCAGCACTCCGTTTCCCTGCATGGTCCTTAATGCATACTTGTTTTTTTTTTCCAAGTTAGACTTAGATTCACTCATATAATGGGCACAAACCAACTACAGGAATGAAGAGATCAGTGTCTGGTATTTTTGGGTCACTGTGACTTTATTGTGCTACATTATCCATTTATCGCAGATTTATGTTTGTGTTAAATTGGGGGGATTTAGCGCTGAAAAATAGCACATTTGGAATCAGTAAATAGCCAGCAGCCAGGTGATAGACAGGATTCTGAGTGCTGCTGTTGCCTTGTAAATCCTAGTGCCAAATCATGTTATATCAATTAGTGACCCTGAGCCATTTCTACAGGCAGTAAAGTTTGTGATCTATCATATGATGACAGTTTTGCAGTGGAAGAGGTTGGGAAATGTTAAGGCACAGACTGGGAGAGGGGGCAGAAATCCAACTATCAAGACATCATAAGTCTGACGTTTCCTCACCATCCATCAGGGACAAACTGGAACTTTATGGGACTCTTGACGTAGACCAAAGGGTTGAAAGGGTCACTTTGTGGTGGAACACAAAGTATCAGGACTAAAGACCCCCCCCAATGAAGTACCCTGTAATTTCTCTACCTTATTGGGACACCTGATGTCCTCCCATACAAAGAGAGAACAGCAATCCTGAGTAACAATCAGCTGTGACAAAAAATTACTACCGCCAACCTTTTCACTGGTATGGTGAATAGGAAATATTATTATTAATGGTATTTTATGCAAGGCAGCACGGTAGTACAGTGGTTGGCACTGTTGCCTCACACCTTGGGGACCAGGGTTTGAGTCTCTGCCATGATTCCATGTGTGTGGAGTGTGCATGTTCTCCACGTGTTGCTATGGGTTTAGCTTCAGGTACTCTGGTTGATCCCCACAGTCCACAAACATGCTGAGGTTCACTGAACTTGCCAAACTGCCCACTGGTGTGAATGTGTGAGTGACTCGCAGTGTGCCCTGTAATGGGCTGGCACCCCATCCCTGCCTTGCACCTAAAGCCTCTGGGACTGACACTGGGCAACCCTGAATAGGACAAGAGGTTACAGAAGATGGATGGATGGTATTTTTATGCACTAAAGAATACCAATCGAACATGGCAAAAAGGTCACGCAATCTACCTACCTTCCAATTTGCTACCATCTTTGGGACATCCTAATCACTGCCTGACAGGGTTGTCTCCATAAACAATACAGTAAGGTCTAAGGGTCATTTCCTTTAAAAAAAAAAAAAAAAAACCTTCCAGCATTATTTATTGTGTCTGCAAAAAAACAAATGCTCTTTTGATTTATAGGGCCAGTCAAAGTTAAACGCCATGATTTGAGGTGGTGTTGATGTGGCCACTAGCCCTCATGCACTCTGCTGCTTAATCACAGCTCTGAAACATGCTGCAGAGCTCCAGTGCGGCCAGCAGCTGCAGCAGTCACAGCGTGCCTCGCGGGCCCAAAGGTGGCGGGACGTCAGTGTGCTTTAAGAAGCAGGCATCAGCTTTCGGCACGGTATTTCTTGGCAGCCCCCAGCCCGAGGGAACAGCGGCTTGAGAACAACTGGGTAGGTCTGGGCTCCCCAACGAGCTGTGTCTACGAGAACACGAGGCCACACGATGGTCACCTTGTTCGCTATTGGCCGACAAGCCCCGGGGTCATGCCCTTGGAGCCTGAGAAATCCATATGGACTGGCCTAACAAAGGACTCAGCGCAGGTTCAACAAAAGCCTCCTAACCCATCTGTGGTTTTCCACAACAAAGTCGAATAAAATTAATCCACTAATGTAATTTAGCACCAGAGGATAGGACAGCTAGTTAATTTCATTTGTTAATAATAATAATAATTATTATTATTATTGTTGTTGTTATTATTATTTTCATTGGAATCACTTACACTTTATGCATATTATATGAAAGCAGAGTTACATGGTTTGAAAAAAAAAATCACAAAAAGGGAACAAAAAAAACAAGCCACAATGAACGGTTTGCTAAAGAAAACTAACTTGGTCTTGAAAGGGTTTTGGCCAGGAGACAGACTCTCCACACAAGAGTGTGGACCGACATAAACATTTATGCAAAATTACAAGTGTATTTGGAGAAGCGTGCAGGGCTCGACCACGTGCACGCCTCCCGGGATGCCGACCGCACCCCCGCGCCCGCGCGCGCACGGCTCTCGCCTGTGCCGCCGCGGCTTAATTACTGCGCGGCGGGCCGCCGGCTGCCTTTGATATGGAAATAGCCCCCGTCGCCCTCCCGCTCGCGGCGGAGGCCTCGCGGCCGGCTCGCGACTCTCTCTCCCGACCGGGGTGCCCATGCAGAAACCCCCGCTTGAATCGGACCTGTGCCAGAAAATGCATGGGGAGCGCCGTTACGTCCGACGTCCGAGATTTAGACAAGGCAGGACTGAAAAAAATAATCATTCAGCGATATCCTGTATCCTCACATGTTAGTCACGTCTACAGAAATTAACGACACGTTGTTTTTAATAAGTGAATGCATGATATTTTGTGTATTATATATTTTGTGCTTTATTTAAATCACGTTATAAAGCATATCGCTGTAGAAGATTTCACAAACTGTTCTTGTAATCAGCAGGTTGCGGCAAACTTGAGAGAAAATTTGCGCTCCGTGTGCCCGTAAGCCTGGATAAAATGACGCCGGCGCCCTTAAAAGGTGCCGCTAATGCGCTCCGCTGAGAGCCAAGTGGACGCGCTCACTGCGACCGGTCCGCTGTGCGCTCCGGCAAGCGGCGGGGCGCAGGTGAGACCTTTCAGCGCCGTCAAAAGGTTACACACTCCCTTTATGAAGTGAAAGCAGAAGAATGAAAAATGTATGTTCAATTATCTATTCTTAGAAGAGGAGAAATCTGGTTCCAAGGTTATAAAGGAAAAAAACAATGAATGCCCTGAAAAAGAAACAAATCATTTGAGCTTACACTGCGGTTAAAAGACTGTATGCCAGACTGTATTGCTATGTTACACGTCCTTGTGTGCTGTAAATTCAGTCTCTTTTTTCAACAGCAAGACTGCAATTTGGGAGTGATGTTAAGCCACATATAAGTATAGGGTGGCTAATTTGTACTTACGATGTGGAAAGAAATACTTAAGACTAAAGTTAAATGTCTATTTGTACAAGTCCATTAGTCAATTTACTTATTTATCCGCAGTAATTTAAAAATGACTTCGGTCCCTGTCCAGCAGAGCCACTGAATTTATCCCCGTTTGCAGCCGTGGTGTGATGTCGCCAGCACCAGTACGGCTCACAGCAGAAGCCAGGAGCCAGTGACCCGATCGATATTTCAGGGTGAAGTTACACTTTGGGGTGACAATGGCTCTGCAACTCAGGGGCTTCTGTGTTTCCCTAGCAACATGCCGGCAGCGTATTGGGAGAGCTGGTCTGAAATGCAGTTTAATCACAGTTTATTCACATTCAGAAAAGAGCACCCCATGTTTTTTTGCAGGGCGTGTTAAGCTGAGGAAAATTTGAAACATTTGTTGGGTTTGAGATCAGGAAGTGGCTGTGATAGCAGTATCTCACAGGCAGGAGAAAAAAAAAAACTCTCATCTGCCAAATGTTCCCAATAATTGCCATAAAGCCAATTTAGCACAATCTCCCGATAACAGCTGAAAAGAGGTCTCATTTTCCCTTACTGACCCTATGAAATCACACATATGTGATTCAAAGAAACAATACTCATATTTTTAAATTACGCCCATACCTTCTTGATTTCAGAAGTAATCTACAAAACGGACATATTCAACGCCAATAATGGACTTAATTATGCAAAGATAATTAGCAGAATGGCAAATGGCATGTTTGAACAGAGAGTATGTCAGGCCAAGACAAAATGCAGGGCACACAATATGGAGACTGGAAGAGGCCCCGAAATGAAAAATGCTTCTCCGAGTAAATAATACATC
>JAODJW010000019.1:4177210-4194508 GCA_026777045.1 Hyperopisus bebe
AAGCCCCCCCCCCCCCCCCCAACGCGAGGAGGGAGCGAGCACTATCCAAAGCAGCACTAACCGGCGAGTGCAGCCGCCGTGGTTCTCCGGCCCAACGGGAGGTTCTGGCTTCCAGGCGACGCTCTCACGTCACAAAAGCGCCGGGGGGGGGGGGCGGGGGGGGGGAGTACGGCTGTGGATCAGAATCCTTGCGATTTTGCTAATTCATCCATGCCGCTGACGGGTCAGCTCTGGCGGCCATACTCCCGTAAATGACAGCAAGTGTCATTTTTTTTTCTTCATAGTGATCCACATCACATTTATAGAAGAATTTTGAGATACCTTCCATCTAGAAAAGGAGGGGTTGGGGAGGGGGATATTAATGCTGGATTGAGTGTTTTACTCTGAATCTCACACTGGTGAGTAAGCCCCTTGTATACAAATTCGCAGATTTAGCCAAGGTATCTCTACAGCTCAAAGGATTCGAGCTGCCAAAAAGCTGTACGTGCTGCATTCACACCTTTCTGTCGCTGCACCAGTGGTACATTTTGTATTAACACTCCCTGATTTTTCCTAATTTATTATCTTGATCCTGCTCATATCTGTAGGTTTATGTCACAATTCTCAAATTCCGGAATGAGGGAAAGTTCTAGGACAGGATAAGTGTGCTTTTTAGCATAACTGGAAAGTGCTCGGGGCCGAAATGCAACGCAAAGCAAGAACGTGGACTCCGCACCACTCCCGCGATCCTGCTCTCTGTTATCGCACGGCACATAAATGTGGTTCTGCCAGAATCGCATTATTTCAGAAAAAAACAACGAATGAGAAGTGGGTTTCCAAAATCCAGTCTGGCTTTCCACTTCATTTGTCTCCAAGTTCTAGAAAGCGCCGCGCGGACAAGTGCAGAGACAGTACAGCCAGTCGGCTGAATTCTGCAGAAACGCAACTGCTGATTAGAGGCACCGGGCCTACAGACACAGCAAGGCCTCATCACCTTTGTCAATCACTATCCCAAAGCTGTTTTGTTCCTACGGGCATAACCTAAAAAGGTTCATTTCAGATGTTCAGTGCAAGACAAACAGTAGAGCCAGTCATGTTTTAACACTTGATATAAGATCAACAGACATGTTTCCAAATATGACTTTCACTCCGCCACTCATATATTGAGGTCATATTTTTCAATATATCATCAGTTTTTTTAAGCAATGCTACACATAGAATAGATCTTAAAAATACAGTTGCATTCTGCTGTTCTATATTTTATAAATTTACCATATGCAAGTGCTAAAAAACTGACACCACACAATTTATTATTCTTGTTGTCTAATAGCCACCACCACCACCAACAATAATAATAATAATAATAATAATAATAATAATAATAATGTATTACTGGTACACCATAAGCAAATACATTATGCAGAAAGCATATTAAGCAGTTTTCATATAAAATGGCAAAACTGTAGCAATGAAAATGAAAGCACAGATTTTGTAAATGGTATTTGGAAAATAATAGTCCCTATGATCATTCCTAATTATCACAGGAAAGGCTAAACTGGTCTTTGAAATGGCTTCCAATAAGTGTAATTGGAGAATAATTAACCCATTAATCAGAAACAATTATTTAAGTACCATTTGAATCCTACAATTTAGATTTACAGTAAAATCTACTAACTTCAGGCACTGACGTCCCCAGAGAATACATCGGAATTCAGACATTAAAATAAGCCACTGTATGGCCCCACAGGACAATGCCAGTGTCATGACTGATTTACAAAATAGCACAATTAAAGAAAGAAAAAAACGTCAATACAGGCTGGTCAAGAAACACTCTCCTTCTCGTGGTAATCGCCGCAACATGCACCGATGCAGCAAAGCGACGTAGTAAACTAACATTTAATGCAACAATGATACTGCTCGTATTCTCTAGAATTCACTTGCCCTAGATATTATTACGGGAGCACATGCTAGAAAAAAAAATCATTATGTGGCAAACGACAATACAACAGGTGAATTCAGCTGTGATCTCCAGGGTCTTTTATTTCGTAGTATACTACGACATTGGTGAAAAAATGAGGCAGAGCTTAGGCTATGTATTCCTGAGGAGGAAAAAAAGGCTTCACAGAAACAGAAATAACAAACTTTTAGCTTCAATTAAAGCACATATGTATTTTGATGTAAAGATAAAAACATAAAATACTATGTTGACATTCAAAATGTATTAGCGAAGGCAATTCTCTCTTAATAAAGTCGGTATAATAGGCCTGTGTAATTTAATAGTGTACTGCCATATAATAATGCCATATAAGATTGCTATTATTATTAAATTTGTTAAACCTAGCAATCTGTTAAATAAACTAACGTTTCGTCATGCCAAGCATCAAATCATATTTGTATAGCGCTAAAATAATTGATGTATTTCAAGGGGAGACTGTGAACCTCACTTGGAAAAGCAGTTTTGAAAACGGGAGCCTACTAGTCACCCACCGCGCATAAGTTCAGGCAGTGGAACTGGCAAGCTCACTATGCCAAAAGATTCCCCCAAATCTCCGAAACACGAACCCCCCGATTAAGATTTTATACTCCCCAGTTAAGGAATGCGTTTTACTTCCATACGGCCTCAAGCTCCGAAACGTCACAAACGCAGATAAAAAATAATGCAACCGTATCAATATAATCGCACGAATTAATCCATGAAGCCGAATTAATGACAAACCACAAAAAACGAACGAAAACACGTCTCCATTCAAGATTCATAAAAGGAAGATAAGTAAGTAACGCAAGCGCACCGTATTTCTAAGGAATGTTTCATAATCAGTCGGAGTGTAAGTGCTTTTAAAGTTCAGGGGGAAAATACCAGGCGCGTTTTCTTTTTGCAGTGTGGTGCTATATTAAATTTTAATATTCCGTTTCAAAATTCGAGGCACGCCCCTTAAGTGGAAAGGGTAATTAATTTATTTAAATACGTTTTTTTTTTTTTTACCGGTCTACAATTACGTTTCTGGATATTTTTAAAACGAATAGGGATCTTTCTCCTTGAGACGACAGTGGGGTATTTATATTGTAATTTATACAAAATCATTTTTGAATGAGCCTATTTGAAAGAACATGAAAGACTGGGTGCTATTCTGTTTTTAAAACAATCGCCCATTAGCTTCATATAGCTCACCCCAGTTAATCAGCCTGTGCAGGCAGTGCAAAAGTGGCCGAGAGTGAATAACGTCGCCTCTATTGAAATTCAGACAGTGCGGATCCCTGTATAGCAATCAGGACAATGTGCTGAATTGGCATTCTAATTATAAATGTGCCATTTGGGGTTGCATTGGACTCCCGAGCCACCTTACCTTATGAGGGAACTTCCACTCACGGCAAACAGCAACTGTTCAAAACAAAATGCCATTGGCGGATCAACTTCACCCCAACAGAGGAACAAGCCAAGGGATTGTCTTTCAAATAGCCCCCGTCACTTAAGACAAGAATGTATTATAGAGCGCTTAGTTATTATTACACCAAAGACACAATTGAAAAAACATACATAGAAACTTAAGCCGTAATTCTTTTTTTTAATGCTTTGGGGAAAACTCTTTCGGATAAGTGGAATATATGTATCGTAGCTACGCGATTCAGATCACTGATAACTGCAGAAAAGCATAGATTTAGATAACGCAGAACAATAGCAGAACAATAGCAGAACATATCTTACATAGCCAGTATTTTTTCAGCCAGATTTTTTTATATTTACCCGACTGTTAGTAATGAAAGTAATTTGCTTTTAATCTTCCGTCGCTTTTAAAATAGTTTGTTCACGTATTAAAGTTCTCCATAAATATGGTTTCTTATTAAAATACTACTGCTATTCATGCATTGCTCGAGTTAACGTTTTATCTAAAATGCGTGCCTGGTGTAATTTAGGGGAACACCCTGAAATGATGAGTTATCGCCGGTCTCCAGGCGAAGTTGACCCACGCTGCGCTCCTTTCTCTCCCATTAAAGCCTTGATACAACAAATCGTCATTCAAGCGCCTCAAACGTTTCTCGGAATATACTCTCTACTTCAGCTTATCTCTAAAATGTAATTAATATGATACAGCCTATTTCCGCCGCGTGTATTTTTTTTAAATAAATAGCGAAACACTAAACTTCAAAATGCAAAAAACAAAACATGAATGCATGACTAACAGAAATGTTGTTTTTTGAAGCCAGCATTAGGTTTTCACTCAAAATTGCCTAACTCTATAGTGATACTGAACATAACACCGATCTCGCATGTTTATAGCCAGAATTTCAAAGCATTTTATTTTTCAGTTTTTATATTACCCGCGACACTGATTACGATAAGTGGACAGAAATTGCATGGATGGATGTTTTAAAAATTACTCATTTCACTCGTTTCCGACTACAGTAGCAAAATGCTATCAAAGAATTCTAATGGAAATTAGTAGGCTACTCACTTGTAGAGCTCCTTCGTCCCAGCACCGTGCGCCGTTTTGTCCGCTTGTAAACGAAGCCTGGTTTGTCCAGGTTGTGTATTGTCTCTAAATGGATCGGACTTCAAGATGAGGGGTTTATTTTAATTTATGGCTTATGCATTCTTTTCAGGTCAATTGGCGTGACCTCCAGCGAAAGTTAAGTCGCAGAGAATTCCCAAGCTATTACGACAGGGAGAACAGGATGCCCCTTTTGTGATTATTAAATATATCCTCCCAAAGCTAGATCTAGTATCTATATATTGCCGGTCGTGTTAAAGCAAGGCATTCTAAATAAAGACACAACACACTCTCAACTTCAAAGAAACTTTTTTTAAAATCCTCAGATCCTTCAGAGCTGGAGTGGGGGTACCGAGCCACACGCACGTCATTGTCAACGAATAGTACCGCTTTGTGGACAAAAGTGAAACTGCTTCCCACTTGTGCGCTACACGTACGGGAGCCGCCAGTGCGCGGAGCCGCAATGCCAACTTCATTAAGCCTGTTAATGCCGATCGGGACGCCGCAAACGCAGCCGGAAAGTGTACGCATAACAATGCGTGTTTCGGCTGCACAAGTATTTTCACGCTGGGGGAAACTGCGCCTGCTCAGCCTGCGCACGCGACTAAAGGGAACACGGGCGAAATCCCCACAATTAGCAGCATGTAAAATCACGCAGCGAGCACATGGATTCAACTTCTGTCCTCCTGAATAAAAGTAGCATTGTCAAGTTAAATGAAATAAAACATCAGCGGCGCGTATTTCAGATAAAGCAGGACGAGACACGCGCTCAGAATGAGACGAGTTGCTCCTGTTGTTTGTGATCCTCACGTCCCGCGCGAAATAAATAAATAAAACAGACAAACGCGACTCCTAAAACTGTACTGCACTTCGCGGAACAATATGTGTCCTTTCGGTCGCGTCCCCCCATCTACATGTCAACAGGGTGCTGAAGCAAGAGAAAGCGTGAACGGGATAAATGAGATTACTGACAACCGAAGCGCCAGGACGAAGCAACAACAACAAAAAAGCAAATCAAGAAGATCACAGTAAACACAAGACGAAAAAAACATTGAACGGGTTCAGATCACTCGTGGTTACCTTGACGTAGCCTGTCGGGGAGCAACAAACGCTGGTCCTTATGGTATCCCGTTTCGGTATTTATATTTTACAAAATAATGATCACTGATATCAGTAGACAAAAAAGAAACTAAAGTCTGCTGATGTTCCCACGGGCCATAGAGAGGGAATCCCGTTGTTTTAAATAAGTTTAACTGTCACAACTGCAAGGACCTTTTGTTATTGTCTATTTTATTTCTCTCCCTCTCTCGGAAACAAGTGAAGGCGATGGTTACTGCTGTCAATCTTGGCAATCAATGTGAGCGGCCATGTCGCAAGTATTCAAAGCATTTCCCGTCGTGCAACATCAGAAAGTGAGTGGCCAGGGCATTGATCTGAGGAAGGCAAAGAGGCAGGGCTCCCCCTCCCAGACAAGAGAGGCAAGAAAGGCAAAGGGGGGAGTGCGAGAGAAAAAAAGAGTCTTGTGAGAGAGAGGGGGAAAGTGTTAGCCAAGAAGAGAGAGAGAAAAGCGGACGATTAAAAGGAGCGATCGAGGGAGAGTACGAATGAACAAAATAAGAGTAATGTTGAAAAACACTTTAATACGCACTATAATAGCTGCGTTCTTATAAGTTATTGGTGACGAGTATTTTGTTTCAAGCAACAATATAGTGAAGTCGGAGTAAACAGAAAATAAGCCACGTTTGTGCGTCTTGGAAAACAGGCTGCACCGCAGTCAGGCACGCTAAAGAGAAGATTCTGCCGAATGTGAAGTTTAACGGGCAATCACACACCTCATACCGAGATAAGAAGATTTGCAAAAAATGACAGCAAAAGAAAACGTCGTCTCAACGTATACGCCACTAATTTAAATCAAGGTACATATCGTTGCGTGTAATATAGGCGGTATATGGAATACATGCTTCTGTCAAGGTGTAAACGCGGCAGCCCTTTCGTGTCACTGTCACAGGGGCACTTATTTAGGAAGGAGTCACAGTCTTATTTTACACATGCGCATCCTTAAAGAAACGTGCGACCGTGGGGTGCTCGAAAAAAGCTCTTAAATAGATGAATTGCACCCTTTCGGTAAAGTTTAATCCGAGTCCTCGCCTCTGTCCTGACAACGGTAGGGAAGCGGAGAATGGAATGCATGGAGGAGTAACGGAGGCATGCGCTACCCGGTACAAGGCGGCGAGCAAGTTACCGAAATGCCGTTTCTGTGAAGCAAATAGGAAATAAATTTCATTAAACCAGAGTTAAATCAAAATGACAGGGTTCTTACTATGTACAACAGGATAGGAAAATCAATATAGAATAAATAATAAATGGTTCATTAATTTTCACCATACAATCTGTAAGTTCTACTGATACAGTGATAAAATGTACATACTTGAAGTAAACATCGTATTTCAAAAACATACCCGGTGCACTGAAGGTTAACACATAGTTAGACATAGTTAACACACCAGACATTGTGAGTAGGCAATAACAAATCATTTGTTTCAGATGAGGGAAAATTCGGTGTTTTCGTCTTGTTCTTTGGTAGATTCTGTCGAGATCTGTGTTTAATTTAAAACTAAAAATAACGTTTAATTGCATCTTTACTTCACCACAGATGCCTGTTTTAAGCTGTTTTAATATTATATTGGCTATATTGCAGCTTTTAAAACGTGTCATTACTCACTACGATTTAAGAAATCGCTTTTGCATTTAGTGATTTGTTGTTTTCACGGCATTTTACCAAATGCAGAAAGTTTACCTTTATTAGATAAATGATCAGTTCGCCTTGACACACTGTTAATTCATTTATGCCATTAAATAATGAGCTACAATTCGGGGCGAATAGCCCGCGGCAATAATCTCTTCATTGAATGAGATGACCTGTCAAGTTTAGGCCGATGTCAGGTGTTCAGGTACATGCTTCAAGTCCCAATTGTAACGCTACTACCACGATGTTTATTGCTTGATCGCGAACACCTAATGTCATTTTGACAGTCTAATATTTAGGTTTGACAATATCAAGTTGCTTTTGATGATGTAAGAACAATTTCATTATTCCGGGTAATATAAAATAAAACAATAAAAAGTTTCGTAAAGTTTCTCAAAACACTATTAAGAGATCCATATTTATACTTGGAAAGTGAAAAATAAAAAATAACTCTCATACACCTGCTGGATTATAAATACATCATCCAAGGTTCAATGTACAATTTGTATTTCCGCTACATATTTTTCAGTACGCATGCAGAAAGTACGTCCTATCAAAGTTCAGGTACATTCCTTGAATATCCAGAACTCGTCCTTTTCCCAGCCTGCCAATGACAATGCCAGATGTACAAATTTGGAAAAAGAGAATAATTTAATTGGCATATATATTGATGTTGACTCCCTACGCTGACAGCGCCCTATTAGACCGACAATTGCATTACATGTATTCTTTCATTTGCATGTACATTCCACTACTCAAACACCAGCCCATCCGAGAGTCATGAAGGTAAGCATAGTTTTTACAACATAGCTTCATGTTTATTTCACCGAATACAAGGGCACAGTTTGAGTAATTCAGGAATTATCAGATTAGTGTGTGAAACGACCTATTATTAAACAATTTAAATAAAACAATATATTCTTCATATTGAAACTACGTTAAACTATTTTACCTCTTTAAATTACTTAAAGTATAACTTCCCTCTCCATTTAATGGTATCAGAAAAGTCAAGGTGGAAGGTTCGAATTCAAAGACGTTTTTTTATCATAAGTGAAAAAATGTAAATTTAACAAGCAAAACCGTTTCAAAACCGTTATCACATTTATAGAAATACACACAGCAAACCTTAAGTCCTTCAACTACGTTTCACGGTTGACAAACAAAAAAGAAAACAATCGATTCATTGAACTTCAGCTGATAATAGAACGTAGTACTTACAATGACAGGGCAAGCAGCAGTAGGAAACGCTGTTTGTTAACTGAAGAGTCACACTGGGCTAGCGAGAGAGAGGGCTAGAAAAGGGAGAGGGACCGAGGGGCAGACAGTAGGACAGGGAAACAGAGAGGGGGAGAGACGAAGCGAGCGAGAAAAAGAGAGAGAGCGAGAACGAAATGTAGCCAGAACAGATACCCCTGTACTAGCCTATATCTCGTCATATCCTTCTGTCTTTCATTTTTACATTGCCTTTGTTCCTGAGAAAATCATATCCACGAGTCACATCTTCATCCCAATATTCTGTCTACACCAAAAAGAAGATTAATTATTCAAGAAGAACAATTCCTTTAAGGCAATAAACTATTGCACTTAGAAGCAGTCCCCCCCTCCCCCCAAAAAAAAGATTTTGCATGCAAATGTTATTTTATAGACAAGGACAATTCTTTATATTTATATATATGTATGTATGTATGTGTATATATATATATATATATATATATATATATATATATAAATAACTGATATTATTGAATACAAGTCCAGGAAAAGACTAATCTGTCTCCCACCTTCCATAAGCAGCTCATCAGATACCAGGTGAGACTGAGCACTTATGGAAAATTATCTAACCTGATGGTGATCAAACTTCTAGGTATGTATAACATTAAGTCGTATATGAGGGGAGCAAATATATAAAAACTTGAGATGGGTTTGACTTTGGTAATCCTGTTGCATATTAGCAGGACAACTTGATTTACACCCGAGGAGGGAGAATTCTTTGATTGCGTTGATTTTATTTTGAGTTGCTTAAAGCAAATGGTCATGTAGAGTTAAGGAAATGTCTCTGTTTTTTGAAAATTCCAAAAACAGAAGCTGCTATAGCATTGCCACAAGAAATATCATTAGTGTCGCTCCTTTACTAATTTTGATTCCATGTTCTTTGACATTTGGCTCCTGCTGCTCTTCCTTGTGGCATTTCGGGGAGTTTGTGACAAAGCGGCATTGTGAGGTGTGTTATGGCTCTATTTGCATTAGTTCCTTTGAAGATGTCCCTCTCACAGCCCCCTACCAAGGCATCAGAGGAACGGAAGCCCTCAGAGGGCCTCTCGGTGGGTGGGGAACGCAGCCAGATTATCTCTTCAGCCGGTGATGGACGGCAATCCATCCAGTGTTTTGCTTCAAGCCACGTGGAGACGATACATTTAGAAATGGGATTTGTGAGAAGTTAGCGAGACCAAAGTAGGTGAGGAATAAGGCCCAGCAAAATCAAGGTGAACCTCTATGCTGCAATTCTGCTGATCCTGGCCCCTCAGCCCAGATGGCACCCCCACCACTGTCTGCTTTGTGTTCATGCATTTGTCCTGCTGAGGGTACCTCAGATTTACCACACAGCAAAACACACATGCAGTTAATGACACTTAATGGTGCTTCACATTACGTCATTACTGAAAACACTTTAGTGATCTATGTAGAGCAATTGTTTGGTCACTTTTTGCAGTAGGATATATACCAGCAAAAGATGCACATTATAATGAAATGTCTCTCTTAAAATTTAAAGCTATAAAGTTGCTGCATTATCTGAAAATGTGTAGCAATGCAAGCAGTCCCCAGGTTAAGTATGTTCGACTCACAGACAATTCGTACTACCATAAAATCAATTATGCTAAAAGTTCGGGTTAAGTATGATGTTTCGTTATAATGAATGCACACACTGCTTTGTGACTCTTGTGAAAGCATTGCACAGCTAGCAATATGTTGGCTCGAGGTACAGTACCATATGTAGTTACTTTTATTATTACTGTAATTATATTTATGTACTGTACTATTTTTCCAACATACCTACAAATTCAATTTTAAGTATTTAGGACAAAGGGAACAGATCTTGTTTGTAACCTCGGGAGTGCCTGTAAAGGAATGAGGAATCTTACAGATCATTGCTGCCAGGAGGATATGGTTCCTTGATTGTGTCAGACTTGGTATGATTTACTTGATTTATTTTGACATTCTCTTCAGATATCATGAAATGGTGACTTCTGATACCATATCTGAATGCTCATGTGACATGAATTCCCTTCTATTCGAATGTGACTTGATTTGTCTGATAGGAATTAGAAATATAATACTATATAGCAGCTTTCCATGTTTGGAGAGATGTTTAAAAAGCTGACTAGAAACAAATTGTGAAAACACTAAAGAAAGGTCAAAGGCCTGTATACAAAAATCTTTATTTTCGGAACTATATGTGTATAGTTCCTTAAAAACAAAATCAACCTATCTCTTTCAAGCCACAAAAATGGCATCTGACTGAAAAGAATAGCTGAAAATAAGAATGAGTAAGTCTAAAACTCAAATGCCATGTTTCAGAAGGACTTGAGATTAAAGATATATGTCAACATAAATTAGAATCTTATTTGAGGAACATATGGGTATTATTTAGGGCTGGGAATTGCCCCTGACCTCACAATTAAATTTGATTTTGATTCACAAGTGCCCATTTGGATTCCATTTCAACTCTATTTAATCTACGTTTAAGACACAACTACTAATGTGTGATTACACACATGAATGAAAAAACACATTCACTAACGTGCAATCAAACCAGATTTGTTGTAAAAACAAGGACAACAGGTACAGCACTGTGGCAGTAACATTGCAAAGGAATGTAATTGACATAATGAAAATTAGATAAATCATGTACTTACTAATGAATACACCGAGATACTTCATTTCCCTCTGCAGTTCTTGTAACCAGCCAGAAATACATTGTACCTGCAGGCTTTTAGTCACTTTCATTTACTTCACTGTTACCCACGATGTTTGAAAATCAGATAATTAACAATATTTTCATAACCGACATCAGGTCACATCCAGTGATATCTGTTTTCGCTTTATATGATTTTGTTTTGTTTTATTTATTTTGCTTTTTTTTATAGCTTTATTTTGCATCATAAGCAGTATACTGAATATGACTAGTGTGAGGGGAAAGCCCTACTTGACTTAACTTGCTTGCATTCACGTGCTCGGAGTACTTGATTGCCCTTTACTGACAATGCATCAAAATGTAACAGCGAGGCAATTGCACAATATAGTTGCAACCCTTTAGGTGAAAGAGATTGTATCACCTTACCAGCACACGATAAGACCGATACAAAGAGAATTTAGCAAAAATATTTTCAAAGTCATGGGGGAAAAAGCATAAATTAACTGGATTGTTATTGGGATTTTGTGAAATGGTATAGAATCATCAAAACCCAGATTGCAATTATTTATAAAATCGATATTTTTTTCCCACCCCTGTGATTCGTTATCAAAGGCAGGAGCCTCTGGAAGGTTCTGGTTTATGGCAAACATTCAGAGTGATTGTTTTCCAAACAAAATGAATCATCGAGGAGTAACACACTGCGAGTGATGCCTGTGATCACAGCTGGAAACAGCTGTGTGTACCATATGCGTGCTGGGACAGATGGGAATGACTGAACTGGGGCTAAATCCCTGATCCATGTTCCTCACCTTTCTTTTAGAGTCTAAATCTGCTGTCAGACAGTGTGGTCTTTGCTCCCTCCCAAGTGTCATGCTTGTGTTCGCAGCCATTCATAGCAGGAATTCCCAGCCTGCTTGGTAGAACTTGTTGAGAACTGTCCCCCTGATGTGCTTGTCCACCTCGGGAGCATTCCTCTAACCGCATTAGCCAGCTGTCCGCAGCGTTATTTGCTGTCCTACATTCAGGAAGCATTGACATAAACTCTTTCAGTAACTAGTCCAGTTTCTATGAATGCCATGTCAATAAGAATCTATTAACACATTGATAGCACATAATGCATTCATAAAGCATTATTAATATGGCTATGAATATTTATAAAAAGGCATAACGCATTATAGCCATGTTTATTATGGATTACAAATGCTTTATGAAGCTGCCATCAATAATGCACAATAGATATCTTTATAATGCAGTACAAATTATATACTTGTATTAGTATAATTCTTATACTGACTGTTATAATTCATCATGAAGGAATCTATGGAGCATTATAGATGAGAGCTTCTTTGGAGCTTATGAGGTATTTTAATCAACACTATAATGCCTTTTGACTGTCAGAAGATGCTCTAATTATTTATTTCTTATACCGACCATTACAATGAACTATCTATAATGCATTATAAATGCTAGCTTCAGGTAAAGTGTTACCATCCTTTTCTCTTGGAATCTGATGAGAGTGAGAAGCAGGGTAGATTTATTTCCCCAGTGTAGTTTCTTTACTGGTGTTTACGTCATAAAATACTATATTTGCACTATGCATATCAAAGGTATGTTTCTACTTGTTGCATAGTCATATATCATATCATGCACCATAAAATTGATTATTGTCAAGGTGGTGAATTTGTAAAACCACTGCAACAATAACAAAATGTGCCGTTGTATATCCCATAACAGCACTACTCTATTAATAATCTCTAATTACAGTAGCAAGGTCTAATGTACTTTGTCATTTGGTAGAATAAAAAGAACTACATAATCACAGTCCAAGGGGTGTGTTGGTGGTTAGAGCATGTGTTTCACTCACAGGTCCCACCATCTTTCCCTGCAGCCTCCTTGTCTCTTGGTCAGGTGACATCACCTTTTCAACTATGGGTTCCTTTAAATAGCATGTACACAGTAGCAGTTGTAATTGATTCATCACCTATACTGTGCATGAAATAATTATACTCGGCATTACTGTGGAAAAGCTTGTGTTGTTCTGGATGATGAAAAGACCCACCACTCTCAACGGCTGGAGGGTGGAAGTGAGGATGAACTGATTAGAACGTGAATTTGAATAGCATGCAGGTTACGTAATTGAGAGAATAGTTATTTGTGTATCAATTTTTCAGCAGTAATTTAGGATCTGTTTAGGTAAATATCCTAATATGTGAATGATGTTATGAACACAGAGTTACTAGCTAAAGTAGGTATCAATAAAACACTGAGGTTACAGACCACATCGGTTTAACTCCTTTTATAGACCTCCCAGATCTTTATAGACTGCTGGGTGGTTACTTTCATAGACCGATGAATACTGAGAGCTCTGTGTAAAACTCCACAATGTAGGATATGTATGAGAATGTCTACTGAAAAGCAAAGTCCAGCATAGTGGAATTCAGGTGATTCAATGCAAGACTTGCAGGTCAGTTTTCCCCATCTCAGGCAAATGCACTGTGAGGCATTCACTCTTATTTTTCATATCAAATAAACCTACCCCAAGACCACATCAAAGTGTTGAGCTGATTTAGAGGATTCAGAATGGGACCCCTTAATAGCTTCCTTATCCTGTTATTCCATAGAACAGGCATCCTTCCTTGACACTTGTAACACCCTTTATTCTGGAGCTGCACTCTAAGAAGGTCACAAGGGTTCATTAGGTCCTCTTGGAACCTCATGGTACAGTCGGACTTCAAGAATATGTTCTGCGAATTGCCTCCAATTGATCTGTGTGGGAGTAACACAATTCTGTTTTATGCAGAAAGCTATGTTTTTATTTATTTAACATATTAGCCACCATTCTGCCTTTTTTGAATTATTCTTCTGACTTCTCTTCTAGACGGAGATACCGATGTCTCTATATATGATGCTATAATAATGAAGAAAACAGATGTTTTTCTTTTTTGTAGAAAAAGTAACAAAAGTTATGAATGGGCATACTTCTGCTTCTTAATGTTCGATAGTGTGATTGTTAAGCCAAGGTTAAAGTTGCTGAGCGACAGTGTGGATTTAGAGAGCAAACTGAAATAATGTGCATCTCCTTGGAGATACAGCCATCTTCCAGCCACATATTTTGGCCATGTCTCAGGGGGGCTTGAAGCCTACCCCAAGCATAAGGGGCACAAGACTGGGGTACACTCTGCCAGCCTCTCTTTCTGTTATTGCGATCACTGTTTAACTCATACTGAACAGCATATGTCATTTGGGTTTATCATTCAACTGATGATTTGAGCTCTCTATGGAACAAGTATTATGTTTGTGTCCACTGCTGAGTTGAATGAACCTTTGATGCATCAGGAATTTGAGGCACATATAAAAAAAACAAGGTGTCATTTCTTTAAAGGGGCTCTTTATGGAATTCTGTGAACCAAACCCTGGATGAACATCCTAGCTATGGCAGACAAATTTGTGCTGTTTCCAACAATCAGTGGCTGAGCCTCTGTGGCCAAAATACTAATTGTCTTTTATAAATGGTTGCCTACTGTGTGTGGGCGCATGCATGTTTGTTGAGGTTTTGTCCACTAACCCAAGAATGATCCCTGTAATTGCTCCGGGTCTTTTCTCCCTTGTTACAAACACCTCTTGATATTGGTGTTGGGTCATTCCCACTGTGTGATTTATGGGGCCTGTTATCTGAAGCATTTTGCTTTATATAGATTTTCTCTTATGTTCTCCATCACCTTACTGTTGAATTTGCTTATGCTGAATCTTTATTGAATAAATGTATGGCTTAGTGCTGAGAATGCCCAACCAAATTTAGTTACCTTTCGTCCCTGGCATGCATGATCTGTTCCCCTAAGCCTGTCGTGAAAGGGACATTAGTAGATAAGTTGTCTTAACAATGGACAGGTCTGGGCTTAACCTCTTGCTCTGGGCTACCAGAACACCTGCCTACTTCATTCACAGCATTTTTGCCTCCATGTCCTGAAGGAATGGGGGTAGCTTCCAACTTGGCAGATGAAGGTAAAGAACAAAAGCCTCATTTTGAGATGCAAGACAAAAGTAAACGAGTTGATTCATACCTTCATTAAAGGTAGCCATATCTCTCTGACAATGAGATATTTATCTTTCAGAAATGCAATCACCAACAAGTCCAAACCCTGTGACCATGTCCTTTGGCTTGTCGTGCATTTTTTATAAAAAATGGGGAAGATAATCTTCTTCTTCATCCTAGTGGAGCAAAATGATATGAGAAGTCAATCTCCCTGTGTCCAAATATTCTTGTGTTGAGACAGTCATATGCTTTTTATACTGTTCTCTGAACCTGTATGTTTTGGACAGCTGATGAAAGCAAAGCTGTGTGGCAAAAAATAGGTGAAACAGTGTAAGCTGATGCTTAAAGGGTCAGTGTTGGATGATATCATCCAGTGTTGATAGCGTTGAGAGAAAATGACCAAGGAATGACAGTCTGTGAAACAATTTGGAGTGTAAAGCTTTAAGTATGAAACTCTTGCACTGAACAGGTTAAACCTTCATCATCTGCTATCGAGTTCAGCTGTTCTCGTGATGACAGTTGTACGTGTGGGTAAACTCTGAATCTGTTTTAAATCCTGGTGCTGACTTGTAATGTCTGAACTTCCTCCATCTGGGCGGTCTGTGTTTCTAGACTAACAAGTAGCTTTTTAGACCAGTGACCTGTACTACAAAGCGGGGTTACTGGCTTATCAGGGTAACTTTGAGCGTAACTTGATGTGTAGTGTAACTTCGCGATTAACCTGTACTGCGAAACGTGGGTAGGTTTTACTCGAGGCATGCTGCTATGGCAGTTTACACTAAACTGCTCCGAGCAGTTTTGTTCTTGGTTAAGTCGAGGTTTCTGCGTAAGCCAGTCCTATATGAGCACCGCTCCTCCAACTACAATTTCTCTGAAGACGATGCCAACATATCTGGATGATTCATACCACACTGGCATGCGAATCGTGAGGGGCTCTCTCCGCAGGGCGAGGTTTTTTGAAACTGCCAGAATCCATTACTTTTGTTAGTTGATTGATCCAGAGGTCTCTAATTCCACTCGCCGTAGCAATGCCCTCACAATCAAGCAAACTGTATGCTTTGCACTGTGATATTTTGCTAGTGGCTAATTTATGTATTCCATAGGTGATGCTGAACATCTGAGCAAGAATACTGTTTGCCGTGTGGTTCACAAAGTGATGCTTGCTCCGTCTAAAGTGTCGGATGCATTTTCCCTGGTCATTTAAGTGCTCTGTGGAATAAAGAAGGTTTTCATGCAATCGCAGGTAAATCACAGCATTAAAATATTCAATTTCTTAGAGAAATTGCTTTTACTGAACACAATATCTCAGGATTCCCAAGGGTCAAAGGAATCATTGATTACACACACATCCCAGTTAATGCACCCCTGGGGGAGCATGAGGGCAATTATGTGAATTGCAAATCTTTTCACAGCATCAATGTACAGGTATTTTTCTCATAATATGCTTTTAGATATGAGATATGGGCTAGTGACTACATGTCTACCTTAGGTTCACCTTCTCTTCACTTATTGGAGTCACACACTGTAAAGTGGTTGGAATTTGTTAGCTTCTTCTGTAACATATACTTGTTATGACTGATCTACTATTTTGATAGTATTGCACTTTAAGGAAAAATTTGACAGGTTCACTGTGGTTAAGTTAGTCTCATATTCGATATTCGGTTTTCTGGCTTTAATACAGTAACTTTTAGCGGAAGGTGGGGCGTTTTTAATGATAGTATTGTGACACAATTTGGCACAAATCACGAAATGGTTTGAAGCGCAAAAATAATCGGTGTGCATCGTTGTCTGTGTACTGGACATCATAATTCTGTCATTAAAAACACCCCACCTTACTAACCTCCATTAAAAGTTATTAAAACCAGAAAACTGAATATCAAATATGAGGCTAACTCAACCGCGGTGACAGGTTCCTAGTCGTTTTCTCACTACACATATGCTTCTGTTTTGTCATATTGTAAATCATTTGTTTGACATCTTTTTCGTATTAGCTGTAAAACATAGAAACACGCTATTAAATGGAGGCTAGACACAACAAATCTTTCATGAGTAGAAATATAAAAACATAGCCCTACCACTTGACATGATGTTTTTATATTTCATCTTGACTTGCTGCCACATACGCTTTCCACTACTATTG
>JAODJW010000019.1:4209055-4219631 GCA_026777045.1 Hyperopisus bebe
GCTATCCTATCAATATGGGCCAACATTTCTAAAGAATGCTTTCAGCACCTTGTTGAATCAATGCCACGTAGAATTGAGGCAGTTCTGAAGGCGAAAGGGGGCCAAACACCGTATTAGTATGGTGTTCCTAATAATCCTTTAGGTGAGTGTATTTCTACAATGGCTGTTGGAGGAAATGAGGTTAAGACATCAGTACTGTGTGAGTTACAATCTGATCAGTGAAAAGGAAAAACAAGACTGCTAGAAATTCCTGTAAATATATCAACACATGATTACAACTTACCTTCACAGAGGAGAATATAGATACACGAAATTAAAAATGCTCTTTTAAATGAAAAACCTTTGAACTTAAGAAGTGCCTCAAAGTTTTTCTCTACTACCTTTTTGTATTGAAAGTTCACCTCTGTTGGTCTGAGTCTGCTAAAGTTAGAATCCCTTTTCAAATAATAGAATGAAGTGTATAGAGGTCAGGGCAGTCGATAAAATGTTCAAAGGGAATCCTTGGAACTATGATGTGGACATTTGTACACTCCCTTTATACCTAGTTAGCAGAAGAAAAGGTTAAATGAAAAGCCTATCTTTTTTTTTTTTTAAATTCAAGATCGTCATCAGTTAAGTTTGCATAATGCCAACTGTAATCAGTTGGATCCTTTTGGACTCAAACTAAGGTTTTATCTGAACCTCAGGACCCATGTCCTTGATCGTGAAACCAATGCATGCTGAGCTTTTGACATTTAACACAACAAAGCGGAACTTCATACCTAAACCGAAGGTAACAAAAAAAACATTCTTCATTTCCTTCAGATAAATCCTAATTCAACACAATAATAATACTGAGTAATTGTAATTTATAAAAGGTTATATGTATGCACACACCTCAATTAAAATTCAAGTTGAACACAAAATGGACAATTTTAAGATCAAAATATTTGTCTAAGACAGGTGTTGTTAACCTGAGCTCTTCTTAGGGGTCCATGAACTGATAAATACCATTTTCTATGAGCTATGAATGTAGATGAAACAGCAGTACTAACAGTACCTGTTATTTTATCAAAAACAGCAATCACAGGCATGGTCATGTCACATCAAAGTGTTACATTTCTTAAAATATCATTGATTTTGTGCATTTAAACACATTCTGAGAAGGGGTCCATAGACACCACCAAACAGCCAAAGGAGTCCAAAGCCCCCCCTCCTCAAAAAAAAAGAGAACCCCTGATATAAGAAATGCTGAACATTTTTCTGGGGGTTGTGAAATGACCATCCTGTTCCTGCCAGATAACACAGGAATCATTTGATTAAAACAATCATCTGGTTTCTACTCAGGAAATAAGGTCCAACAAAATGAAGAAGCCCCACGTTATATCCACCACTTTTCTTCCCTCAGAAAATGCATTTTCCAAGCGTTTGTAACTTTATTGGTTACCTATATACATGAAATTGTATACAAATGACTCTTAGATGAAAAACCATATCTGAAGGCAGCTTTTTCATGAGACTCCTGTATTCCACTACAAGGCAAGAGATATTGTTATAATACATTTGGATTTAACAGTATGACAAAATATTTAATGAGGCAAAAAATATCTGATTAATATCTTTACAATTTACAGTTTTTAATAAATTGCATTTTACGAACCCATTCTGTTGTTTCCCTCCAGAAATTTTTCCTAAAAATTAAGTTATTTTTTATTATTTATCCCAGTGTTGTTAGCAAAAATAAAATTCATTTAGCAAGCTAAGATGGTGCTTTAACTGGCAGTGCTGGGTCAAACAAAAATATTTTACTCTTTTCACTTTATGAATATACTCATTTATAGAAATGAAGAAATGATGAAATATATGTATTTTTTTCCAATTTCCTGGCAAGCTCACTAGAATAATTCCGCCGTAGAATTCCCTTGGATTTTTCTGTCAAATTTCTGTCCATATAACGAGAGGCGATGGTGTGTTTCAAATCTTCACTACAATACAGCTTATGTTAGAAGTGCAATATTAAGTATGAAACAGATTAATGTTGACACTAATACATTCACAGCAGCCTCCACTCCATGGATCTCCTTTACAAAATATTTAATTTCAGCTTGTTTTTCCCTTTTCTTTTTTTTTATTTAAAAAGTGTTACAAAAACTAGTCTTCTATTCATCTCTCAGTGCTCTGCAATAAAGGATCTATGTTACAGGTGATTTAATGCTGCAGCCCGACACAGTTCTTCTGACTTCTTGAGTCCAGGTCATCACGTCTGGTCCCCGTGTGGTAGCACCTCAGTGTTCTGACACGGCTTTGGCTGGAAGGGAAGCAGTTCGAGAGGGGCAGAGGAGGGGGGTCAAAGGTCAGACAGGCCCTGTCAACAGCACACAGACATCGTGGAAGACTCATGGATATGTTGGGGGGGGAAATCACTCTGATCTAAAATGAACGACGATGGAAACACAATGTGAACTGAGAATAACAAAATGTATGACCAAGATCTAAAAATGCGAAAGGAATTTTCTCCTGTTAAAAGTTGCTAGAGAAACCTGAAGAGTATGCAATGTAAGAGGTACCATGAAACTTGGCAGTCCGACATTACGATCAGATCTGTCTGGTTCTGCTGTGTTTCAGATACAATATGTCAGCGTTTTGTTCCTCGATTGCCCATCTGGTCATTCATGCATATTACTGTGCTCATCATAACTGTGGCATCACGCTGCGTGTTCCCGACTGTGGAAAAGCTACAGAATAATATCAATTTTTTTTAAGAGTACATCCAAGAAGTAAGGACCTACAAACGGTACGCAAAGGTTACACATACAACAAAATATGTTTTTATAAGTATTTCCCATTTTTAAATTTCAACATAATCAGAATTTCATTTTATAAGTCTTTCACTTTATAAGGACCCAGACACAGAAATATGGTATGGGTGGGGAAACATGGGATGAGAAAGACATCAGCACAACAACAACAAAACACGGCACTGAGCAGAGACACCAACAAAAAAAATGGAGGGGTACCTTAATAGACCGCTGACAGGTACACGCCCCCGCCAATCCGCCTCTCTGCACAGCGAATCACAGCAAAAAGATGTGCCAGTTAAACACTACAGCCCGTAATCAGCACGCTTTCTCCCCTCCACATTCATCAAAGGAAGGACAACGCGAGAAACAGCAGGCTGCCCCCTTAGGGTCATGACCAGAGGTGAGTCATTCTGGTCCAGAGAGTTAAAAATCCAGATCAAGATTTTGTTTCAACCAATCAGTTGAGTACTGTATGACTGACTTTTCATACTCAACAGGTTGGATGAAACAAAATCTGGGTCTGGATTTTCACTCTCTGGACCTGAACTACCCACCTCTGGTCACGAAAGGGATCATGGCTGATAAAGAGAGCCCACGTGAAGCTGGGACATGGTCTGACCAGCTTCATCAGAACATCTGATTCTCTAAAGCAGGTGGGATCAGATGATTTTTTTGCCATTCTGACAATGGGATATATTCTTGGTATAGCTGCGATAAACATAGCTTCCTTTGACCCATGGGACACCAACACCAACATGCGGCACGGTCATTCCAGCCCGGCACACAGATGCGGGGGGGGGTGGGGGGGTAGGGGGGCTTTCGCTGAGATGAATGGCTGTGGGAGCTGGCGATGGGCTAGCGATACCAGAACAAGATGGGACAGGACCCACACACGTACCGCTGTATAGCCACATGAGTTCGGACGACATGTTCGGACCGTGTTGCTGCGCAGATGATGACATCATCTGGCACGGGGGACCCTCAAACCCCTCGCGGCCAGCCCCCGGCCCAGGGAGGACAGGAGTGCGGTTCAACAAGCAGCTGAAGGTGGCATGGGTGAAGTTTAACATGTAACCAGGCAGCAATGCGCGGTTCTGTTATCCAATTGGATGGCACGGCACGGCTCAGCCAATCGTGGCTGCCTTCAGCACTCCATGGAAGGAGCCGTTCTCGCTTACAGATGGCAGCCTAATTGGCGTTCTGGAGCACAGCTGTGCCGCCAAGGCGTGGAAGCAAGGGAGACCTGCTCTTTGTTAATTAGACACAATGCACCATGTTTATCGTGTTTGTTGTCTTCCTCACCCTCTCGGTTTGTTTTTGTTTGCCCCCCCCCCCCTCAAACTGGCTCAGTTACAGAATCAATTTGCACACAATTCACACTGCCTCGTTAACTGAGAAGTAATGGTGGGATGGTGAGCGCCGGTGCCAAGTTCGCCTACACCCACCTGTAAGGATGCCGCCTGTGCAATGAGCATGCCAGCGGTGAGGTGCAAAGCCCCCAACCCCACCCAACATGATGTTGGGACAATTAGCGAAGCTCCAAGCACATTTGCTGTGTTAAACACGGCTTACTTTGCTTGTTGTCTATCAGACAAACGTGTAGTGAAATCCATTGCTTAGGGGGGGTCGCGCAGTTTGCGTGGCAGAATCAGGAAGGGGGGCTGAGGAACTGCACAGCTGCTGTGGCACTACATGGGGGGAGGGGGGGCACATACAGAAACAGGGCTCCGTTAGTGGGACGGCTGCACCTGTCCCGCCCCGCGTTCACAGCCAACCTATATTCTCCACGCCGCCTCCGCCACTAAATGCCAGGCTAACAGCAGGCACCGTGCATTTAATCTTACTGCCTTTCCCTGGTAGCTACTGAATGCTACGCTGTGGTCCACTTCCCTAGACGCCCCCCTGACAGACACCTCTGCAATCTCGCATTACATCCACCTGCAATGCTTGGAAACATCCTCCAGGGGGCTAAGTTGAACTCAAAATACCACCTTCAGGTATCTTCAGGTAAATCGGACTTTAAACGAGGAGGGGAAGAGGTGAACTGAACGCCGCCGCTGCCATTCGCTGGGCCGCTCTCGGCCAGGGAGAGAGGGGCCTCCACCTATCTTGCACGAGCGAAGATGAAAAAGGTTCAGGAGCTCTTTCATGCCGGTTCACAAGTGTGTTCAAAGAGCCGGCGTGGGACCGCGAGCCCGGCCCGCGCAGAATTTAACTGGGTCATCGATCGCTTCTGAAAACGGCCTCTTCGTGAGATTCCTCCCATCTGAAAGATCAGACGCGCCGTGCGGTTAGACACGTCTTTACGCACGAGGGCCGCGCTAATCGGGAGCGACGTGCGGCCGGTAAGAGGCAGGGATCCTGACGAGCCTTCCTGTCGCACCGGGCCTTTGTTCTCCAGCCAGCGTTCTTGAAAGGACATGAAGCTGTATTTATCACACCTGCGGTTCATAGCTGTCAGCATGAAGAGAGGCAAGACTTACAAGTGTCAAAAGAGTATTTAAAGCTGGGACTGAGCGAGAATCAGTATGCAACAGCTCTGGTAGTCGCTACCATTAAGGATCAGTGTGAAGATCAGAATTTCAAAGGCCATAACTTGATGTTTTTCACGACTCACGACTATGATTTTTATTGATCAATCAATTTAATTTACGTAGTATTACAGTGAGGTGCTTAAAGTTTACTTTATACTTTGTGATTCTATTTTTTTAAATTATATAAAGGTGCTTATTTGATCTGGGACAGAGTTCTTTGAATGATCCAGGGCTGTTGGCCTGCACATGGCTCAACTTCCTTGTGGTGTGAATTGATCTGTAAAATAAAACCTGAACTCTTGACAAAATGCTTGATTCGGTTCATTATTAAATTATAATGAACAAACAGTAAACACAGGTGGAATAATAAAAGAATCACCGTTAGTCATATTCCATTTTAGCATAGATTTTAAGCGAATGCTAGTAAAATTACTGATCATAGGCATTGAGGGTCCACAATTCAACACAAGTAAATGAAACGTCTCAGAATAACGTCCACAGCTGAAAGTGTTTCTCAGTCTCTTTTAAGAGGTCATGCTGTATAATCCCCATTTAACTTTCACAGTGTAACTACAGAAAACCACACAAAGCATAACCACACAGACAGAAGCAGGTCATGAAAGCCTTAAACATTTTTGCTCTGAATCCCAGTGTCCTGCCTCATCAACACTGAGCCAAATGAAAGGGATTTTTTGCCCAAGAACCAACTAGATGTATGTGTATAAGGGGACAGAAAAAAGAACCAAAGAACCTGTCATTACAGTAACATCAATGACAAAGAAAGACATCAACATGACCAGAAAATCCCTACAGTTAAATTCTGGCTTTTAATGGAAGCTCATGTTGGCTCTGAAGCAGGAAAGTCTTGCGTAAATTACGGCGCTCCTGTCTGACCTCTCAGTGAGTGCTGGGGGGGGCTGCCATTTCGTGCTTTTAGTGTCTTCGTAAGAGGAATATAGACAGTGGGGCCAGTGGCGACACGGTGGGGCGATGGTGGGACCTCACCTGCCACCTCCTTGCTCTTCTGCGAGGCCTCTGACGCCAGCGTGTAGGAGATGGTGATTATGCGCTCCTGCTCCTGCAAGGCTTGGTCCATGTCCATGAAGTCCGGCCTCAGCAGCGCAATCGGCGGCTGGAGTTTCTGAAGACTGCGAAGGGAGAGACAGGCAGACAGGCTCAGTCTGACGGATTTGCAGATGAATAAAGCCAAGGATGGTATGACAGAATAAGTGAAGTGCTGTGAAAACGTCTTAGGCAGCCAAAGGAAATGATTCAAACTATTTATCCGGGTACTAAGTGTATATTTGCTCAGAAAAATTTAAATTTAAAAGTTTAACATTAGAACATTTACAGTAATACAATAAAAACTAACCTCTCCTTAGAAGCACCTCAGCCATTCCATGTATTCACTAAATTTCACCACCAGCTCATTTACTTAATTAAATTTGTGGGAAAAAGTCAATAGGCTAAGGTGTCCTATATATGGTGTGTGTGTGTGTGTGACCATACATCCTGTAGACTTGTTCAACAATAAGGTTCTCATATACTGAAGTGTGAAGGACGGGGGAACTGGCTACCTGGATTTAGCCAGGATGCTCTTGATGCGCTCAACTTTGCGGTTACGAGCCTCCTTCTCCTGTGGGCTCAGCGGCTCCTCAGGATCTGAGTCCACGTAGCGCTCTGGGATGGACACCTTCTGCGGCTTGGAGAGCTGCAGGGATGGGGCTCTGGGTCAGCAGCTCACCACTAAATTTATCACCGTACATGCTACATTACATCTGGAAGTTCTTCTTCCAAACCATTCTTATTTATTCACATTGCAGGTTCTTGATCCACGATAAAGTCAACCACAAGTAAACATAAAAATAATGTTTTTAAAATGGTACATGTCAGATACTCGAGCAGGGTAGCCCGCCATGTTCACCAGGGTGGCGGTCCATACCTCACGGGTGAGGTCAAGATTGTAGTCCAGAGGCTCTTGCTCCGGCTCCCGTGAGGGCTTGGCCTTCACGACCAGCCACTCGTCCGAATGCGAGCGCTGGCGCTCCTGGTTCTCGGGGTGCTGCTCCTCACCTTGTACCGCCCGGTCCAGCAACTGCAAGTCGAACTCCTGCTCCCGTCTCCACTGGGACAGGGCAGGCAGATACAGCACAGTTACTTCACCTACACCTGACCTTCTCCAGCCTCTCCTCAGACGTGTCCAGACTGAGTCCCTCACAACAGAGCTCGGCAATTAATATCTTAATTCAAGAAGTGTCAATGCTACTTTAGCAGTCGCTTCATGTTTGACTTCAGTCTGATGGTTAATGGACAATTGAAGTCTTTTCTGGCTATGATTCATGTCCCAGTTTCTTTGGTCGATCACACTTGGCTGTGGCTGGACTGGAGAAGCTGCAAAGCAGACCCACAGAGGGGCGTTGCATATACACACCCAATCCATCTGAAAGAGTCCCAGCACCCAACATGCAGAGCAGAAACGGTATGAAAAGTGGCTGTGTGACCAGTCACCATGGTCAGGCGGAGAAAGCAGCACCCACCACCCAATTCAAGGCGCAAGACGCAGGGACGCGGCCAGCGGTACACAGACCCCCCCCCAATCTGTGGGTGCTGAAGGCGGTCCCCTCCAACACCCCCGCTGCTGCCCCAACACTTCAGCTGTGTGTCAGTTGCACACCTCAGGAAAACTGCATGCATATGCATAGAAGTGTATGACTGGCAGGATTGAATCATGCATGTTGGGAGCATGAGCCGATATAAAAATATACCAGTTATATTCTTTAACACTAAGGAATTCTGTGCAGTATGCTACTTATACATACAGACAGCAAATACCCAGTGTTCAGCATTTCAGATCCAGAAGCTACAAAGTAGAGTCACAGTGACTTGGTTGGTAGAAACAAAATCTTGGTCTGGATTTGTAGCTTCTAGACCTGAAATGCCCCACACTGCAAATATCTACGGAATCAAAATCAGTCTCATTGTTTTCCCGAAGAAGATCCTGGTTTCCAATTAAGAAGATGCATTATGGGTTGATTATTGAAAACCTCACAAATCCCTCCAAATGACAAATCAGGCTGTGAATTAGCCTCACCAGACTACACCGAAACGTACATGAAATGTACATGCCGACGGACAGCTCAGCATACATACCACACACACGCATTCCGAAATGTTCAAACATAGAAAAAAAATGGCTAAACGGGACACTGATGTGGTGGAGGACCTGGCTCTCGGGCATTCAAGCTCTTGAGCGTCACTCCAAAGGGAGCTTCAGAAGGGCCGGAAAAACACACAAAACATTCCAGGCACTACCGCACTAGCTGGACGTAACGAAAGTGTACACTACAGAAATACCACTAATACATATTCGTATGAAGGGCGGCAATGAAAAGAACACGGCCAGCGTTTATTCATTAGCAAACTGCTTTATTTATTCCTTAAGTGCAAACATCTACATAAAAAAATTAAAACAAATTTGTGCCTTCCATACTCCATTGGCAGGTTAAACGTGCGGTTAGTGCTCAGGCTGGGGGGGGGGTCACGCCAGACAGTCCTAGTCGTTAGTGAGAGGTCCACCAAACGACACATAGGAGGTGATAGGAGGTGAGGTCATGTGCGTTAAGATGTTCGGACAGCCGTAAGCCATCGACCGCTCTGCCTCCCCGTGATACTGGGCCGCACAGGCAAACAAAAAGGGCCGAGATGCTTAGGCACACTGACGCCCCCCACTGGTACCAAAACGACATCTCCCCAAAGCACGACCAGAACAAGTCATTCCTTAAGAACTCTAAAAGGTGCAAACACAGCTTGTGCAGAAACACTTGGAGTAAATGCAAACAGAGCATTAATATTGTAAACATGAACCTTCTGAATAATGACCTCTTTGGGCATTATGAGGCGCACACTTGTTAGTCACTATGCATAATCGATGCGATTTTCAGCTAGCTAGAAGCATATAAGCAGCTTTTTAAATTAGAACTCGTGACAGTAAATCATGCGGTTTTAAGTCAACAGGACTATAATTTAACACCTTTGACTGTGAAGTCGCTAATGACACGACAAGGCCTAGTTTTGCAGAAGATCCTATCAGAACTTGATGTCCAGAACGGCACCACATTAGCCAGTAAAATGATGGATTGCGTGTGGAGACGGAGCTTGGGCGATTTCTTGGTGTTTTGTTTGGCGGGGGGGTCAAAATTGGTTGGACAGAGATTGAGAAAAAGTTATCGTGTGGGGGAGGATCGGAAAAAACATAAGAGGAGATGATGGTGGAAGCTGGCCAGAGTTAGTGGTGCCAGAGGAAGTCTGCCTTGAAGAGCACCCCCTCGAGCTTCAACCGCCTTCACTCACCGGAAGCAGATCGGGCCAGCAGCCCAAAGAACATCCAGGTGCCACCATGGAGCCTATATATACAGTTCTGGAAAAAATGAAGAGACCACTCCATATTTTTTAAAAATCTGCATTGTTAAATCCTGGTTTAATTGTGGTTCTGCTGGTAGAAGGCTGCAATGAATGGGAGGCTGCTTCAAGGCTCAAAGTTTCTAATGTGAAGCAGAAGACACTGGGTGCGACCAAAAAGCTAGCGAGGTAAAGGGCAGAAGCGACTTTGTAATGCCAGAGATGACTGTCAACTTATCTGGGAATGCCCCATGAATTAGAGGATTACATCAAATGACCTTCAAAAGGAATGGGAAACAGGTGTGAAGCAGGTGTGAAGTGCACTGCTAGGACAGTGCGTATCAGGCCCATAGAAGCAGGACTGAAGTCCCACAAAACGAGGAAGAAGCCCTTCATTAATGAGAATCAGGGAAGAACCAGATTGGAGTTTGCAAAAAATATATATATTACACAGAAGCATATCCATAAATTGAGAAATAACTGAAACTAAAAATTCTCTTAATTTTTTCCAGAGCTGTATATGAACACTGATTTCATGGAGTTCGAGCACCAGGCTTTCCGAATCGGATTTGATGCAGCAGGCTTACATTGGATCGATGGGTGAGAAATGTGGGCCAAGGCTGCCACTGATATCGCATTATTGCATTAGGCTGGAGGATAACAACGCTTTGGCGCGAACAAAACAAAAATGCGACAGACTTAGGGTCTGAAAAGAACACTTTGTGCTATATATCAAAAGGTATATAAAAGATAGCTTTACAAATGCCGTCTGAATACTGTTGAGTAGCTGTTTGAGCTTTAAGTTCCTTCAGCAGACACACAAATCCAAGCCCCCCCCCCCCAGAAAGTGCATCACCCACCTGT
>JAODJW010000019.1:4219681-4233027 GCA_026777045.1 Hyperopisus bebe
ACCGAGCTACTGTGACACTTCGGCAATTAGCGTGTGGAATGAAGAATTCTGCGGGGAAGCTCGAGAGCCGCTCTGGCGGGGGGGCGGGGGTGGGCAGGCAGGCGTCGGGGGCGGGGTTAGTCATCGTGCGCCAGCACTTAACGTACTGAGCCCAGGTCGGCAGAGAGGGGCCGGGGGCACGAAGAAGAGGAGGAGGAGGAGGCCCGGGTTCCGCCCCCCTGGCGTTCCCCCTGGCTCAGTGTGCGCTTGCGGTCTCGCACCAGCGCTTTCTGGTGCCTCTTCATGCGCTCCACCTGCTCATCGGCACTCATGCGGGCCCCACGCCGAGGTTCCTCCGAGTACAGCCGCTCCAGGGCACTCTTCGGTCTCTCCTGGGGGGACAGGAGGGGGGGTGGGCAAGAATGAGAGAGGAGTGTGTGACAGGGGAAGAGAGGGAGAGAGAATGACAGGGGAACGGTGGGGGTGAGAAAGTGTGTGATAAGAGGAGGAAACAGGAGGAGAGAGGTGAGAAGGGGGGGAGGGTGTGAGAATTAGGGGAAAGAAGAGGAAGAAAGACAGGGAGAAAGAGAAGGTTAAAATGAAGGAAAAGGAGAGGAGAGAGAATGTGTAGGGAAGGAGTGATGTGTAAAAAGGAAAGGATGAAAGGAAAGAAGAGATGGAGAATGAGAATAAAAAAAGAGAAAGAAAAAGAAACCAAAAAGGAAAAAGAAAAAAAACAAGTTCCACAGGTTAATTTGAGTTCTGCCATTTCTCATGGGAATGTGGTGTAAACACAGTACACAGACCACCCCGCACCCTCACATCCCGGGGGCCTGTCTCCGTGTACGTGTGAGTGTTTACCCCATCTGCACCAAACACGGCACCTCATCACAGCCGCTCTCGTGGCATGCAAAAGCAGGGCTGCTGCCGGCAACACTGTCACCAGGCGGCCGAGCGAGCAGGCGGCGGACACTCACCTTCAGGCCAGCTGCGGGTGATCCCCTTCTGAGCACCACAAACGAGGCTGAATTGGAGCCGGCTGGGCCTGAAAAGGACACCCAGACGACATGAAGGAACTGTCCCAGTCTTTGTAGCATATGCTGGGAACACCGGGCGCTTTAAAGCCTTGGAGAGCTGTAGTTTTGTGACGTGTGTCATGCTCGCTAGTCTGAGTCTGAATCTGAGTGCTTTTGCCAGGGGAGGCCGGCAGCTTACCTTTGCTCGGTAACGTCTGGTAGCCAGCATCCTGCTCCAGCGCCTCATAGCTCAAGTCCGGGTCTCCCAACCCCAGCAGGTCCGGCTCACTTAGGTACGGCCGGATATCCCCCTGGGAGAGCAAAGACATAAGGGCTCAGGACCTATGCTGGCCCTCGGGGCACCGCGACTTGCCCTGGGGGCGCCGCGACCCGGCCGGCGTATGCACCTTGTAGTCTCCGTTGACGTACGGGCCAACCTCCCTGTCTCGCCTCCTCTCGTCAGATTGGCGCTTCAAGCCCCGGACGGACGTGTGTCGGATGACCGACGCCTCCTTGGGGAGGGGGGGCACGACGGGGGGCTGCTCATCAGGGCTGTACAGGTAGGGCAGGGGGGGTCTGGGAGGGACGTCCTCATCGACCTAGATCCAGGGGCACACGGTCACTCCCAGTAAGTATGCAGTGGCCCAGGCTCCCCAGCCCTCGCCGTCGCTCACTCACCCACGTCGGCGCAGACTGTTGGTACACTGGGGGGCTCCACGTCGGCTGCTGCGACGGCCGGCTATCAGGGGCGGGGCCTCGCTGGGGCGGCTTGACAGTCGACGTGGAGACGCTCACGGGCAGCGAAGGCACAAAGGACGACGACACTGAAGGCACGAGTTTTCTCTCTGCAGAGGAGCAGACACAAATGTAAAGGCGTGCTTGCAGTTCTCTGGCAGCTCAGAAGGAGGCGCTCTCTCACCAATACTTTAGATGAGGAGGCTCCGCTCACCTGGGTTCTGTATAGACTCTATGGTGACCTTGTAGTTGGCCTTGCTGGAACTTAGCCCCGCCATGACATCCTCGATCCTCCACAGCTCCTTCCTCATTTGACCCTTCTCTTGCTACATTGATGAAGGAACAAAGGATGCACAGCTACTGGTTAAAGATGACAGTGCGGAGAGGGGACTGACAGCTCCACTACTGACTCAGTCTTCACCTGTGACAGGATGTCCCGGTTCATCTGGTCCTGCAAGGCCTCCCTTAGATGCTCCAGGTCTGTTTCCAGTCGGCTGTAATGATTCCAAGCATTCTCCATCTCCTGGACAAGGGTTTTTTAGACCTTGCTCAATGAATGTGCTGGACTGTTGAATCGTTCAAGTAATCATCATTTAATTTAGAAATTTTATTCGCTATTTGTTGTTGGGTACACATGTCGCAATCCAATCTGGTCCAATCGCGGATTACCGATAAAGGTAATTGAATTTGAATTGAAATGGAAAGTGGTATTCATATGTAGCATAATGACAATTGAGATATCAAGGGTCTCAGAGTACTACTGAAGGCAGGTTTAGGCTAGGCTGGGCTCACCGTGGACAGCTGGGAGATCTCTGCCCTGATGTGCACCACATCTTCTTGCAGCAGCCTCTGCTGGTAAGCAATCTTCTCGGTATGGGCTGGCTGGTCGCGGTACTGCTCCATCTGCTGGTGGGACATGTCCAGTACCGACTCCAGCTTGTCCTGTTATGAGGGAGCCACCAGTGGACAGTCAATGTGGGCACCTTCCATGGGCACAGAAACTCCCATCCTCTGTGTGAGGCTTACACCATAACCGTCCTACCTTATTGTCGAAGCCACGTTAAGCCGACAGAAAACCCAGCAGCATCATCGACGGTGACATTTTTTTAAAGTCCTGACCAATCAGTACCTTATCGTCCTTTAACGTCCGGATCCGTGTCTCCAGGTCCTGGAGGATCTTGTCCTGCTCACACAGCCTACTCAGCTTCACCTGCATAGGTGAAGATTCGTTTTCACCAAACGTGGCCCTTTCACCATGTTCGCTTACTGAAGGATCCTGTTGAACGTCATTCACTCCACCATAATGCCTCAACATTATACTCACATAAATTAAGTACCTATATTAAGAAACAACTTTTCTTAAAATTTTACATCTATGTTCCATGGCAGGATTGTGCATCCATTGGAAACATAAAGCATGTCTATGTCTAAAAACTGGGTTAGATGTTTAAAAACAAAACTAAATCGCAGACAGAAAACATACGCGCTGACTGCCTATTTACAGACTTTCACAAATAGTGATTTTTTTCTCCACTCCCAAAGTTATTTTCCATTCTGTTAAATTAATAATTAAGCTGTTTTTTTTCTACTTCACTGCAGTAATATTGTTGTTTTAATGATATCAAATATTCATCATTCTGACAAATGGAGCATTCTTATAAATTGTTAAACTGCAACAATGTTGCTGAGTAAAAGTCAAGACTTCCAGCTTCTACACCTCTGATCACGTTACGAGAAAGAAAGAAATAAAGGATTGCGAATATCAAACTGAAAAATTTAATAGCGCAAAATATGAAAACCCCTTGCAAGTATTTTTCCCTTTAGATTGAGACGCCCTTGACGATAGCCTCCCCAATCTGCATGTCAGAGTCTCCTGCTCCCCACGGCCCCCGTTCGACTGCTTGTTTGTTTCAGGACTTTTGTTTACATGCTGAGTGAAACGTCACAGATGTGTGTTCTGGTGACGGCCATTTGTGAAAAGAGAAAGAGCGAAAAAGAGAAGGCAGAGTGATGGACGGCTTATTTCGGACCACGGGACGGCCTGCTCCGAGAGTAACCTTCTGTACTTACATCCACATCGCTCTCGGCTATTTTTACAGGTTTCGTTGTTTTGTCTTTTAACATCTCGCATCCGGGCACCTGGGACAACACAACAACAAAAGCAAACGATCACACACAAATGCTCGCAAATGAAAATCTGCAGCCATGCCAGCAGTGTTAGGGCAGTGAAACTAACACCAAAGTCCCCTTTTAAAGAAAGTGAAATCAAATATTAACAGATATGTGCAGTACTATCCATCTTAAACTTTTCAACGTACATTTTGTATGTGTATTTTATATATAAACAAATTTAATATACATTTCACATACACACAGTTTCTTTAAGACCGGGCCAACTTGGCAAAATGAGAATTACATTTAAGTTTTAAATTTAAAATTGAAGAGCATTTTTAATTAAGTGGATTAGAGCATGACACTTCTCAAGACTGAATAAGGCACAGGATCACTAAGCTCCCAGTATAGTTGCTATGGTTTCTTGACAACTGTACCCATACTTACCAGTCATCTGGACAACACAAAGTCACATGTCACAGTGAATGACCTTCAAATATGCCCAGTAATAACATTCTTTGTGGCTTAAAGGGATGTATTTTAGAGTATTCAGTTTGTGATATATGGTTCCAGATGTTTTCGCTGGGATATATTTGAGGAGACCGACACCATGATTGCAGTCATGGAGTATAGAATCTCGCAACATGCGACACAGACACAGACACAGACCTCTATGCAATACACTGGTGATTCAGATGCACAGCACACATGCAAAGCTGCAGCAAGGACACACCGCACAGGCTGAGTGACTGCAGAGAGACTGTAACACACCCACTTGGTTAAAAATAAACTGCATGCGCAAATAGGAATGGAAACCTGGAGTGGGATTTGGTAACACACTGTTGATCATGATGATCAATGGTTCAATACTTTCCTTATTCTTCAAGTGGAAATAGAAATACATACATACATATATTATATATATATTTGTCTCCATACTGCAGAACCTGTCCTATAAATTGACCATATTTTCATGACCATTTGTCTCGCCTTCTGCCTCATATTCCTGGCTGTTGATGCACTCAGCTTTGAAATACGAAAGTTTAAGGAAACAGGTTTCATTTAAAGGTAGAAAGCATCTCTTGACCTGCGCCATACCTAGTTTCTCGCCCCCAGTTCTCCATAAACCCTTTGCATTATTAGGAGGTTAATGGGGTACAGGGCCCCCCGTCCAGGGTTGTTCCCTGCCTCGTGCCCATTGCTTCCGGGATAGGCTCCAGGCCCCCCGCGAGCCAGTAGGATAAGTGGGTTGAAAAATGGATGGATGGATGGGGTACAGATGGCTGCAAATGCATAATAGTCGAAAACTTCACAATAGAAATCATTGACCAAATTGGAATAAATCTTATTTTATGTAGAATCCTGCTACTGAGAATGTGAGAAACAATGTATGGAAATAATCTGGATTTCGGTGACTTCCCCTTAACCAATTAAGCACCTCAAAACACCAAGCAACTTTGACACTTTGAGATCTTCACACAGCATATAAAAAAGCTCACTGCCGCAAAACTGACAGAAAATGGAAGGTTTTGCGAATCTAAGGAGAAAGCTGGCGTTAGACAGCCGAATCAGGGAGCTGCCCCAGGCAGAAAGACTACGAGAGGGGATTTCATGCACAGTCCAACATTTCTTCAAAAGTCTTCTGCCAATCCTCTACATACAGGAATCTCTCAGTAATGAAATCACCTGGAGTTCATGCAATCTCATAAAAAATGGCACTAATTTGTACCTGTGCTTGTCATTGGGCCTGTACCCTCAAGGGTCTGCCAGCTGTAACCTTAGCTGTAGGAAATTGTACCTGTACATAGATGGACTATGAGGAACGTTTTTTGTACCAATGGGGGTACATTAATATTTTTTGTACCTTGGGGAGGCCATTTCCATACCTTAAAAGGTACAGAAATGTAATGTACAGCCCCAGGGACAAGCAAAGTTACAAACTGGTACCTTTGTTGTTGAGAGTGTGGTTTTCTGCAGTGATTAAGGATGCAATTCTTGGTTCCATCAGCAGATCAGGAAATGACCCACATCTCCTGCCACTACATCTGAACCTCCCTATTAAGAAACACTCCACCTTACACAGTCAGCTGCACAACACAACAGTAAAATGCATTCCTGCCATACATAATGGTCTTTAATTTCACACTGTATGAGACAGATTTTACCCACAGGTTAAGAACTGGTTAGTCACAGAAATGAAAAAAGCTCTACTGCTTGCTAAAAATACCATGTACACTAAACTACACTAACAATGAGAAAGGGAGATAGCTCTAAGTGGACAGTTAAGGGAGTTAGTGAGGGAAGCTTGCTGGCCAGTGGCTTGGACGAGGGTCAGGAAGAAGAGGAGAGAAGTGTCTTGGCTTTGGCAGTTCCCACCTTCAGGTCTAGATAGTCCAGGTCCTTCTTCAGCTGCATGTAAGTATCATCAGCCTTCAAGTGAGGAGTGAAGAGACAAGTCACATGACATGAAACGTCACAGAGAGATATCACAGCACCACCTGGAGCGACGGGGGTATCAGATCTTAGACTCACACCGCAAGGACCAGGAATACACAAAAGAAATGGATCACGGTCATTAAAACGGTCATGTTCATTCAGTAATTAAGCTAGGATTAAAAGAAAGATGAACTACCCTGAATTTGGCCTTTTCTGGCTACACGCTCTGACCAGAGAAGAATAGAAGAGGTTTCCTGCTGGAGCCTCACAGTGTATAAAATGTACCCGGCAGAAGTAATGGCACGACTGTACAAACACAGCCATTTCAAAAGCCCCTCTGAGTCACTTTACAGGTTTCACCAATCAGTCTGTGTGTTTGTAAGTTAAACCCTTACAGCAGATTAACCTAAAAATCGCTGTGGGGAAACAAATACAAACGTCAGGTCAGTTCTGAGGAGAAACCAGTCACACTCATCCACAGATGTTCAAACCCAGGGATGTTCATGAATGTGGAATCTCAAGATGCGTTCCGTTCACGAATGTGGGGGAAACTGAGAATGTGCTTTAGGTTTACCCTGAATCACAAACAATCCAGAGAGAATAATGCACCTGATGCAACGGATGACGTCATGAGTGCCATGGTTACTAAGCAACCACTCGGGACAGGCAGGAAGAAGGGCTTGATGACACGCAAACACGTAGCACAAAGAAGCCAGTGGTCAAAAACAAACAAAATGCAACATTTGGAGAGCTATGCTGCAGTCCAAGCTGATCCAGGGATGATCGAGCAGCCAGTGCACAACAACAAAGCTCGATTCATACGAGGCATGACCGCCATGCACTTGGGGGGGCGGGGCCTGACCTGGAGGCTGGGCCCGGAGACGGCACTGTGCCGCTGCAGATGGGCCAGCGTGGTGTTGTTGCGCAGGCCCGCCATCTTGGCCTGGTGTCTCCTGAGCTGAATGAGGAGCAAGGTAAGCTCCTCCGGCTAAACGCGGGGATGGCGGGATCGGGGTCGGGGGGCAGGAGGCGAAAATAGGAATGCTTTGTTCAGATCCTGATATTTACGTTTTAATGGGCGACCTTGACGAGACTCGGGGGGGGGGGGGGGGCACCAACAGGGAAACCCAGGCCCAAGAGAGCCCAGCAGAGCAAGGTCCTCTCCTTCGCAAGAACCACCTACGAACAACTCCCGCTCAAACACCCCAGATGGGACCAGTACAAGCAGAACCAGTCCTCTGCGTGAGACATACGCATTCAGTCCGGATCCCCTAAGCTCACAGACCCACACCTGTACAGACATAATGCACGCAGGTAAGACACTCCTATTATAAACCCCCTACAGGACGGAGCAGCTACACATGATTCAGCCGTGGGTGTGGGGGGGAGGCAGCTACTTACCGATTTACCATGTAAACTAGGGGTGCTGACTGTGTGCGTGATGTAGCCCATGGACGGCATTGATCGCCTCTCCATCTGAGAAGTCTGTGGGCAGGAGAGAGACAGAAAAATCACACGGGCTCCCTTCCCAGTGCCCCATTCCCAGGGGACTAAGAGACCCCACGCCCATACCTTACTGGAATTAGATGTTAAGAAAAAAATAAAATAAAATAATAATAATAATAATGATAAAAGATAATCTGTTTTTGATCTGTGTAAGAAATACGAATGAGAAAAACATTCACAAGCCTTTATATTATTTAAGAAATATACATAATTAGAGCCTGAATAAGAAAGTAAAAAAAATTACAGTCAGGGAGGGTATCCGTGCGAATGCCTCATACTGTATGCTCGCAAAGTTAACCCACGCCCAATTCCCCACGAAACGGGACTTTAGGAAGAACTCGGCTCTTCATGCAAACTTCGCGTAGTGCTGATCAGACAGATCCGCGCCTTTATCCCTCCGCCCTGTTATTTGAGCGTTTGCGCGTTGGATGCGGCGTCTCGCGGGACCGAATCACCACACGTTTCTGTGGATACGGCGCAGAGACCTGCCAGGATTACCGCCGGAGCCTCGGAAGGACACAAACAACGAGAGATTTAATTACTCACACATAAATTAGCCCGAACCTGCCTCCTTAAAATAACATTTGTTCGCTAGCAGCGGGTGCGAGAGTGGGAGGCGTTCGCCGTGCGAATTCCCCCAGCCCCGTTTTTTGCTGTATAATAGGTTTTTTTATTTAAATTAGAGATCAGACGAAAGACTCTCGCTGCTGATGTTTGGGGAGGGAGGGGGCTGCTTTTGGGATCCTAAACGGCCCCCGGCGCACAGCACTGGTCCTCGGTGCTTTAATGATACATTTGTACTGGGGGAAGAAAAAAAAAAACACACACACACACACACACACACACAAACACACACACAGACACTGACGCGGGGGAAAGAATTAAAAATGAATAAATAAATAAAAATGAAAAAAAATAAATCGGCAAAAAAGTTGCAAGATTCACTAAAACAAAGTTTACGCAATTCTCTGGTTCCGCAGCGCGTGCTGAATTAAACACGTCCCTCGCTTGCCCCTTTAATACAGCTGCGGACGCATCGCGCAGTGTCTAATTGCAAAGTGCTAATTAGTAGCGTTGGCTCATTAAAGGGGCCCGGCAGCTGGATGCAGCACTGGAGGACGGATGCACTGCGACTGTACAGCTGCAAGGGGCTGATTCACGCGTGGGAACAAGAAGCAGCTATGACCTGTGGGGGGGGTGGAGTCACTGGCCAGGCAAAGAGGGTGACCTCATAAGCACCTGGCAGGCGGGTAACGGGGGCGGAGGCCGTGTGATTCTCCCACCCTGCTCAAGATGTGGCCCCAGTAAACTCCAGCAGGACAATTTCCCACACTCCCGTCAAAGATCTTTCTCTACGGCAGTAATCTTAGGGCCCTCCAGGTCCTCAAATCTGTGGTCGGGGGCTCCGTGAGAGGTGCGATCTTCCACCGTCAGTCAGGGTTTATTTTAAAAGGGACAGGTCTTCCTAAACCTTTTATAAATCACTGCCACTAGGTGGTATGACGAGCACGGCAGCACTCCTGCGGCACGCAGGCTCTCACCTTGGACAGCTGGGTGCGCATTTGCAGGGGGGAGCCTGAGGGAGGCACTACCACGGGTGGCCTCTCATGCGGCGGTCGTACTGTCACCCGCTCGGCGGGTGTGTGAAGTCTCCGTGGAGAAAGGGCCTTTGGCGGGGGCCCCGGTGGGGGGATGTCGGAGGGCGACGGAGGCACCGAGATGGAGCGGGGAACCTCCAGGGCTGCCCTGAAGGAGGCGGGGTCAACACCGTACATGGGTACCGTCGGGCTGCCGTAGCGGAACTGCTGCCGCTGCTGCCACTCATAGAGCTGCCACACGGTGTCCTCCTTATGGGCCACACGCTCGTCCGTGGACATGCGCAGGTGACTCAGTCGGTCGTGGGCGTACTTGTAGTCGCCGGTCAGGTGACGGGGCGCCAGAGGGGGGGTAGCGCCCATGGAATGGCGCGAAGCCTTCGGCAACGACGGATAGGGATCCACAGCGTTTGCCTGCGGCCGCATGCTTCTCCGTTGGAGCGTGTGCTCAGAGGGCGGCAGGCTGCCAAGACAGCAGAGCAGGCAGTGAAAAATTTACACTGAATTCACACACATCATAGACTCCTGTGCAACCATTACTTAACTTATACTGTATTACACACCCTTTGGGTGGATTCCCTACTGTTTACTCTGCTTTAAGTACAAAGGATTTCTGGTGCATCGATGCAACATATTTGTGGCCAGTAGAGGGAGACGTTCACTCATAGCTACCACACTGTATTCACACTAAATTCCTAAGGAAATAATCTTTCAAAAATTCATACAGTACATGCTACAAATGGTAAGAATAGGGTTTTAAACATAGCACATAAACTGTTCAATAATAATTCAATAAATAATTTTACATTTTACATGCAAAACTTTCATATACACAATTGCCAGCAAGACCTTTCAGAGTGTGTGACATGCATGTAGGTACTAGAGAAGTACTAGGGAGCATTTATTTTTACTAGGGAGCATTTCTCCTGGCCTGTGTGGAGCAGGGGGGTGTTCCATGAAGCAAGATTTCTCAGTTAGCTGGGCTATCTTAACCTATTGTCCAGTAGGGATACTCCTTACCTACACTCTTATTGGACAATCATGACCTACAGCTTAAGTTAACCCAGATAACTAATAAATCCGGCTTTGTGGAACACCCCCAGCGCAGGGACCTGCACCGCATCCTACTGACCTCATGGGGTCTCCCTTCTGCACCTTCACCCAGTGCTCCACTTGGGCCAGCGTGTTCTTCCTCTGCTGCTCCACGTCCATGGGAGGGGCCACGCCCCGACCGTGCGATACACCTCCATTCTGTTCAGGATGGACACCCATCTTGTGCACGGGGGGCACCGACGGGGCCCGTGAGAAGGAAGAGTTTGGGGAAAAGGCGTCTACGCCCCTGCCTCCGGACGGAGACCGGCCGAGAGCGTGACCCTCGTCTTTCCGGAAGCCATAGCGCTCCCCACGCCCCGGGTCGGACCTCTCAAAGCTGTTCACTTTCTCCGGCTTCCCAGGCTGCCACGTGTCATCCAGATGGGCGGGGCTTTTCTGCTTTCCATTGACGTGATTCGCCTGCGGGGCGGCCAGCTTGCCATCCTTGTTAGACTTTGTCGCCTCCCTGGCAGAAATGAACAAAAAGATAATAATATTTAAATATAAATAAATCTGAATGGTTGAAAAGATGGAGTACCAAGAAATCAATGCCTTCCTGATGGCAAAAAAAATCCACAGCCCGTAATAATATTCAAAGAGATCATTTTTTTGAAAGCCAGTTAAGATGATGTGGCTCGTTATCACGTTTGTCACTGCAGGAAATACGAGGTTTAAAAAAAAAAAAAAATGCCAGCAGGGAGATAGACAGGAATTTTATTAGCGGGGCAGGAAGATTGAGCCAAAGCTTTGGAAGAGGAACAGGCAGCCTGACGCCTGTCAAGATGACACCCTGGAAAGTGATGAGGGAGGGTGTCACCCCTGACAGTCAAAGAGATGCCCTCGGGTGATTGGAGTGATCATTTGCAGCGTACTGATCGTCTCCTTGCAAGCCATTTATCATCCCGCTGGGTCGGAATTACTTAATGCACCTGTAATCTGTAATCACAGGTTCACAGGACAGAATTCCTCATAAAATCGGTTCAATGCATTCTGAAGAGTATCTTAATTTTCAGGCAGAAGACTGCTCTCAAGTAAGACTTCAAGCATAGGTAATGATGTGAACAATATATATATATGACTGACAGCATATGGATGCAGTCTCTTGAAGAACACAATCTCATAGACAAAACATCACCTGTTCAGAACTGGGACTGCAGTGACACTCTTCTTGAGGTTGTGTATATGTGAATAAAGAGTAATCATTAACTGTGACAGCGGATCCTGTCTGGTCTCCGCGGTGGCATGGAGATTGTTCGCCCCCTTGTGGACACAGATGGCACCTGCACTGCATCCTACTGGCCACTAGATGGTGTGTGTGCACTGCAAACCTCTCGTGATGCAGTACGGCAGAAAAGACAAGGCTATGATTCTGCAACTGACCTGAATTCAATCTGCTCCCACACTTTCTAATGCAGCCCTATTAATCTATTAATCAGTATAAGCAAAGCAAAAAAGGAAGCAGATTCATAAAACCAAGTTATTGGATTCCACTAAAAAAAGAAAGAAGGGCAAGAAAACTGATCGCAACCAATTGATTTGGATATTTAAATCCAAACCTCTTGTCCCTGATTGGCTCCACTGTTTACCTTGCGTGTCACAGTGGATAGATCTTATAAGTGATGTAGCCCAGGTCCTGTCCAGCTAATGAAAAGGAACAAGCAGGCTCACTTTGAAAAACCCATAGCGCATTTGTCATTTGGTGGCTGATCTAAGGGTCATGTGGAAGCTTGGGTATGCTGGGAGAGCCAGTCACATAGGACCGGTGACCTTAGCTGAGTTTGTGCTAAAGTCATCCCCAGAAATGGTCCACAACAGCTCCAACCTTCAGGCAGAAGGCTAAAAGAGGCAGAACGCGCAGCACCGTGCGCACGTCCTCATTCAGTGACATTTACCTTTTCCCACTGAGCCTGAGCTCACGGTGGAAGAGGAAGGTGACGAGTCGTTCCCCAGGGGCTTCTGGGAGCAGAGTGCTAGGCAGCCACAGGTCATCCCGCATAACAAGCGGCCTCAACTTACCATGACACCTGGTCTCCAGCACAGCACCAGAGAAGTGCACCGAGTGCCAGGTTGGCACAGGGCGGGGAGACTGGCACAGGTGCCGGGACACTTAACTAAGCACTATCTGCCCACGTGCGAAGGGGTGCGAGGCATTCTGTTCCACTCTCACTGCAGCCAGAAGTCCACTGTGAACCATATGCCTTTTTCCAGGATTACGGTCAGCAACCTTCCTCACAGAGGGACCCGTTTGCAGTCTTTCTCATATCACCCTTCTCATTTCTTCAGATCTGCTGTGTAATGCTCACAGACAGCTGGTCTGGGCTACATTAAACATGCATCATGCTGTAAACAGACATGAGAACGACTGAACGACAAAATGATGACATCATCAGATGAAGACACAGTACAAGCAGGATGAAGTACAAATGGACAGATACACCAAAATACTGAGAGAGACACACAAACCAGTAAGCAGGAAGACAGACAGACTCACATACAGACACAAGGAGAGAGAGAGAGACAAAAGGAAGCCAGGTAGGGAGGGTGCTGGTGTTGGACTGACCTACTGAGCCCGTGGGTCTGCATGAGTGCCGCCTGGTTCATGGCACGGACCCAACCGTTCATGTCCTCCAGGGTGTCGGCGCTGAAGTAGTACGTGCGCATACCACTGTGTTCGGCCTGTGAGCCAATCACAGAGTGCCTGTTGTAAATGTAGGAGCGCATCCCTGTGTGCACCGCCTGCAACAGAGTGCCAAGACGTGAGCCGGGACTGAACCGTCAGTACATATTGTGCCACACCAATACAAAGCAGGTACAGTCCTATCGGCAACACCGATACAAAGCAGGTACAGTCCTATCGGCAACACCGATACAAAGC
>JAODJW010000019.1:4233127-4243819 GCA_026777045.1 Hyperopisus bebe
AGTCCAACCAGCAACACTGATACAAAGCAGAAACAGTCCAACCAGCAACACTAATACAAAGCAGGTACAGTCCTATCGGCAACACCGATACAAAGCAGGTACAGTCCTATCAGCAACACCGATACAAAGCAGAAACAGGCCAACCAGCAACACTAATACAAAGCAGGTACAGTCCTATCGGCAACACAGATACAAAGCAGGTACAGTCCTATCGGCAACACAGATACAAAGCAGAAACAGTCCAACCAGCAACACTGATACAAAGCAGAAACAGTCCAACCAGCAACACTAATACAAAGCAGGTACAGTCCTATCAGCAACACTAATACAAAGCAGGTACAGACCTTTCACCAACACCGATACAAAGCAGAAACAGACCAACCAGCAACACTAATACAAAGCAGGTACAGTCCTATCAGCAACACAGATACAAAGCAGAAACAGTCCTATCAGCAACACCAGTACAAAGCAGAAACAGACCTCTCAGCAACACCAGTACAAACCGCAACTAATCCTATCAACCACACCAACCAAAATCAGTCCTATGATTAGCCAAACCAGCAAAAACAAAAACCAGCCCTAATGACCACAACCAACCAATACCAATCCTTTCAACCACACTGCCACTAATCACCAAACCAGCAGAACTACCACACTAAATGTAACAGAGCAGGACCAAGCAGATGGAAACAGTTCAGTAATAATAGCTGTATAATGAACAACCTTTATCTCTTTGTCTAATCAGGGCTGCATTTAGATTATTCCAGCCATAAATTTCCATTTGCAAAGATTTTTCGAAAGATTTTCTGAGGCCCATTAAGACATTAGAGTTGAATGCAAATAGTTCTCACAAATTAACCCTAAAGTCAAGCCTGCCTCCACCAAAATTAAATCTATGATTCTTTTTAAGGCTTTAATGCCTGATTAGTTACCCTAATATCAGCTGTATTGTCAAGCAAAGCTCATTATAAGACGCAAAGGGACAAGTCATAGCCAACCCCCCCCCCCCCCAAAATCCTTCCAGAAAACCAAACCTGAAGTTCCTTCAGCATCTCTAAGCCCCCTTGCCTCATTGCATCTCCATCAAGGTTGGGATAGTAAGCTCTGCTGTTGAAATCTGCTGTAACCCGGGGGCTTTCACGATCCCACAAATCTATCCCATGTGGGTGGGGGGGCAGACAAGTGCAAAGGCCCCCCCGCTGGTTAATAACAGTCAAGCTAAGCAGCTTGGAGTCCCAACATAAGGCTATCTGCAGTTGCTGCTTTTGGATAACCACTTCTCTACACCCTCTGCTTTCTGCCATTGCCCTGCAAACCCAACCCAACCTCAACGTACTGTACGTGGATCTGTGTGACCCTTTCATTAATGTAATCACACACACATTGGCCCAAGCTCCCAAATTACATGCCCGTCCTGATAGGGGTCCCACCCATCCCTTATAAAACGGGAGGATGGTGCCCTGATGGTGCCAACTCTATGCCCTGATGAACCATGGAGCATCGTACCCAGGTCTTATCTGGTTTCTCCCAAGTACAACTGGGTCTGTTTACATCACATAACCACCACAAAACAAAACAATTTCCATTTAATATACAGGAGATGCCCGCAGGCATGTGATTTGCAAGGTTACTTTAAGCTGTTTTTTTAAGCTATTGTTTAGATGGTTTACTAGAGTACTGTAGGCTGTTGCTGCACTCGCTGTGGACTGGCAGCAATGGAAACAGTGGGATTACTTTGCCTGGCCTTATTCTGGCTCTAAATTTTTGTTTTCACAGTACAACGCTGCATTAATCCTGCCTGGCTGACCCAGTACAATCTTCATCGATTGCTTTGGGGAATGAGGGCCCCACTGTTTGCACTGGACACACACACGGACGCACACACGCGCACGCGCACACGCACACGCACACACACACACACACACACACACACACTTTTCAGGAAGTCCTATAGTTTATTAAGCCCTTAATCATAGGTGACTTTTTACTGGGTGTACAATTGCACCCTCTATTGGTTAAATAAAAATGCTATTTCATCTATGCTATATTAAGTTCAATAGAATAAAACTATAGCGTGAAGTCATATTTGAAAATGTGCTATTTTATTTTATACAAATTTATTTATCTGGATGAATGACTGGTTGAGGGCTCTCTCCTTGCACCCCCTGGGAGAAAAACCCTTGAGTCACCTACGCCTCTGATATCTGTTAGGTCTATTAATGTCTACTAGGTAAAATAAAACCCTTTAATTTATAGAGACATTGCTGCCATAGGACTGACTGTGCCTGACAGCAATCTACACAACTCCTACAGAAATGAAGTGATTACAACTTAAAGAGGAATTGTGTGGATGAAAGGTTAACAGCCAATTCCCTAAAAGATAAGATGCAGTGATCCAACTTGAGAAAATAAACTAGAATCCAATAAACCAAGGTCACCATAAAAATCTCATCCCGTGAAGTCCCCTCCCAGTCAGCAGTTTGGCCTCCGTCCCCTAAGCAATAGCAGTCTCCCATTCCCCAGTCTCCCATCTCCAAACGCAAAAAGGAAATCATCTGGCAGGCACTTTCTGACATTTTAATCCAAACTGCAGGAAATGCTGATTAAACAAAACAGCATGTTCTGAACATGATACATAATACATACAGATAAAACTGAGCAGCCTACACACACACACACACACACACACACACACACACAGATGTCTCAATAACTTGTTTATTTCAAAGCCAAAGAAAATCAACTCACATTTATTTACAGATGAGGTGATAAGTGGTAACAAAAATCAGAAAATACCTATTGCTGAAGGTGCCCTTCTGGAGGAACAGGCTCACTCGCGCCACGTTCCCGAGCAGGGTGCCCACGGGGTCAAAGGTCAGTGACCAGCCAATGGGGACGAGAGATGGACAGAGAACCTGAGCAAATAGTACAGGGGCACCGCCTCCCTGCCCTTAGTAGGGGTGGGTGTTAGTCAGACAGAGGGGCAGACGCTTACACGGGCACAGGGGCTGGGGCCATTGATCTGCAGCCCTGGGGGGGCGGGAGGTACGAGACGTGCTTAGCAGCGTTACTACAGGCATCAGACTGGGGGGGTGGGGGAGCAGACGGGGACATCTGACAACCTGATGGCGACCAGTTCCGGTGCTGCAGGATGACACCGCGAGCTAGAACAGCGGGCCCACGATTGGCCAAGACGCTCAGAATCCCACTCGGCAGCTAAACGGCAGCAGACTGAATTCTACGCCCAGCACGTCATGGGCCTTCAGCGCCTCATTCATTTAATTTCCGTATTTCTTCAAACATAATATGCGATCGCAGAAAGAGATGGCCTTGCTTTCAATAGGCTTACACTGAAAAGGCACTTACAGGTGAGAAAAAGAGCCCACCAGCATGCAGAAGAAAAGAATGTGCGCTCAAAGCAGGCAGCCCTGACGGAGCATCAGCAGAACGAGTCTCTTTCTGCCAGCACGATCTTCCTGATAATGACTACTTTACACCCTGGATAGTGTCACGGAGTCCTGTCGGCGTAGAGATGAGAAGCTGATTGTTAACAGGCTAAATTTTCCCTCCTGGCACTACCTCTGTCCCACTGGAATGAAAAGTGAGCTGGCTAACGCCGGAATGACATCACACGTCACTATTTCAACCATGCAAGATGGCAAGCGGGAAGAACCGAGAGTTACTGCCCTGGAATTCCCATTCCGGTACCTATTCTTATGAAAAGGTCGTCCCCAACAGCTGGGAGAGTTCTGCACATTCCAGATGCTTTGTTTGCGTTAGGAGACGTTACAGATGATGAGGTGTGGCCAGATAAGTGCTGCGTCCCAGACTGTCTGACAGAGAGGGTGGATCTACTGAGGTTCACTGAGGTTCGCATGACACAACAATTTACGTGGGAGGCGTCAGATGCCTTGAAGTGTCTGGAGAAAAACAACTACAGAAACTGGCACATAAAACGATTTGTTTCCTTTATTTCTTTTCCATTTCAAAGTCATCTACGTTGGGAGTAGCTGGAGGATGTCTCTCTCTGGTTGAAACTGGAGGTGTGTGGAAACAGGCTGTTCTGTGTTTACGGTCCAGCCTTCATAGTGAAGGTGATGACACAGCACAGTGAGTGGGTCATAGGATGGGTGGGGTAATCACAGGCGTCTAGGAGAGCTACTGTTCACAAGGTTTTTAGGAAATGAAACTTCACCCTGAAACTACAGATTTGGTGCTTCATTCATTCTCTTCCTTCTCTCTCAGCCCTACAGTAACAGCATCTGCAGCCAGCCTATTGATCACTCTTTTACATTACACTCTGGTCTGTAGTAGACAGAGGTGGAAGGTTCTGGTCCAGAAAGTAAAAATCCAGACCATGTGTTTATTTCAACCAGCCAGATGAGTGTAAAGAGTCATAGTCACAGAGTACTCAACTGGTTGGTTGAAACAAAACCTTGGTCTGGATTCTTACTTTCTGGACCAGAACTTTATACTTCCAGTACTGCTCATTATAAAGTACTGATAAAAACACGACATGTATTGCAATTTGGCCATTCCTCATAAAAACCATTCATTCATTCATGTGTATGGACTGATGTTGGTGAATCCTGGTCCAGGTTTGCTTCCTGAGAAACACTGGGTGTCATATTTGGGGCACACAACGAAGTTCAAGGGACAGCTCAAAGCATGACCAAATGTTCATGAGGAGCCACTGAGAGACCGCCAAAAGACCATTTAGGGGCAACAGGACAACAAAGAGCACCATGCATTTTGACAAGCAGGCAGCTGACAAGAAGGTGAGGGGACACAAGTTACGTGTGGACCGACAGAGACAGAGACGGAAACGGCCACTGATGTCATCAACAATAACATGCTCCTCAACAGCACTGCAAACTCCGGAAAACGCATCGTCGCTATCCAACTGCTAGTCAGTTAACATTGGGGGTCGTCTTTCACGGCCTTCATCGGGAACAGAAGGGAAAGGGATTAAAGTCACATGACAGGTCAACCGAAGGAACAGGGAAGCCAAACAGCAACAACGTCACGCAGCAGCGATTAACGAAGTGTTAACATTCTTAGGAATCACAGCAGTCATTTAATTGAGACTAATTTAGCCGAAACTGAGACACATCCCAAAGGTTCCGCTAATTCTGCAGTGAAGTATTCACATGTGAGGATTATCCTAGCCTCCGGTATGGCTTAACGGCGCATGTCAGGCCTAACGAGCTAATCGAAGACGTGGGCGGCGCCTCCATCAAGCCTGCTGCGGTATGATGTCAACAGACATCTTCCCTTCGACACCGGCGTTGCCAGCTGGTGCGAGGAGAGGAACTGCAGCTCCTCCCGTCAGAGGCACGCCCATCGCAACTATTAGCACATTATGCAATGCAACCAAACTAAGTGTGAAAGGGCTAAGTCTCATTTAGATGTAATAATACTAAGCCATCAACAGTATGATGAACATTTGGGTTTACAGATGTGCCGTTTACGAGACGGGCGCTTACCTTGAAGGCGTACTTGCGGCTGATGTGATCGTCGGGGTCCACTGGGGCGACAACATAACTGGGCAGGGGAATACTGCCTAAGACCGTCTCCTCCCGGCTGTCTGTGGATACACCATAAGCAGGGTGGTCACCTATGGCGCCATGTTCCCACAATTCCCTGCTCATTCCCACACCACACCTGCCTTCCTATCTCATATCATGCATCGTGTAATGCAATAGTAAATAGGGGCAGAAGTCCATTGTCCCCCTGAAACTGTTGCTCTTATCTCATGATCAGCAATTGGTCATTGAGTGTGTGTGCATGTGGGTCATGTATATATTACATTGTGTGTGTGTGTGTGTGTGTATGTGCGCATGTGTGTGTTTTGCTCGGTGTCTATGTGTGCCAGAGATACCAGCAGGACGACAGGATTACGGCAGCAATGGGTCAGAAATAATTCAAGGATCTTTAAAGGAGACGTTCCCCGGACCACGGCCGGCCTTTCATCTCCAACACGCAACGGACGACGGGACAGCTTCCCGTGCCAACAAGACTGGAAAAGCCAGGATCTGTTTGTGTCCCGTTTTTAGGAGGGAGCCGGGAAGAGGGTGTGTGTGAGGCCCGTCAGATAGAGAATGTAGGTAAGACCAGACGACACAGTTACACAGAAATATTTGAACTTGCAATAGGAAGAGTTTATTTTTTCCCCACAGTTATGATGCTAAAGACCTCCGTGGGTCCAGCCGGCCCGAGCTCCCAGCGGCACCACCAGCTGCCTCACCTTTGTAATAAAACAGGCAGAAATCAGACAGGACAAACCACCTCCGCTTCCACAGCCTCATTCCGGAGCTGTCCTGAAAGCAGAAACAGCACAAAAAACAGAGGGAAGGGATATATTTTTAGCTCTCTTTGCCTTTTTAAGTTCAAACATTAGCTGGGAAATTGCCATTTTGCAGGCAGAGGCAGCCCTGCTGGAGACCAAGCCTCAAGCAGGTCATTAAGGTAACAAAAGTCACCAGCATTAATTTGCTTCGGAATAGTAAAGGAATGAGGCAAAGGAGGAGGTCTAGCTGTTCATCTATCTAGGCGGTCAGGCAGACGGTCAATCAGTGTCTGTTAGAATCATGCAGTTAAGAATGTCCGCCGGGCCAAACCAACTGCCAGGGACTGGCGGGGGAGTCCTACCTGCTTGAAGAGCCAGCCCCTCACCACCACCGGTATGTTTGGGTTCCTTTTGATGGCGTGGTCCCTCTTTCCAAAGTTGTGGACCTTTCCCCCGGACTTGGTGCCCTGCAAAATTTTTTTAAAAAAAATTTAAAACATGCAGTCTGCTTATGATTCGGACAACCTGGCTCATTTTCTGGACAGGGTGCGGGCACAGATCACTGTGAGCGGGAGGCGGACCATCCTGGGCTGGCCAAGCTTCCACAGGCCTCGATTAGCACTGAGCACGCGAATGCAGCCAAAATGGGCACCAGCGTCACCATCGGGCATGAGTGGCACGCCGCTGTGCGTCTGGGCCGTTTCCACGCCTCCCGCACATTCTCAGTGAGAGCAGTAATCCCCATCTGATGTAGGATTTATCCTGACAGCGCAGGCTTTATTTAAACACAAGAAACCCAGCACTAATTCTTCAGCAAATTAATGAAATCATGCTAGCAAACAGGAAACTGAAATTACAGACTGGAGTGAATTTAATTACTCCTAAATACACAGAATAGAGAGCTAGTAAATGACGAGAGGCTTGTCCAGTGACACACCCCAGTCATTGCGGTTCATTGTAGCAGGCAATAATAACAAAAACAAAGGAAACAAACAGAGCTTGTGACGCAGGTCTGTTCATTTTGGGGTGAAACCGCTGCATCCGGACCAGTTGCGATTTCTCCAACTCTGGGTCAGTATGAGCCACCGGAGCCATCCAAACACGTCAAGGAAATGCCAGGCTTGGAGCGCGACATGCCCATGCAGCCTGCTAAATGGTCGATTCACTCGAGAATCGATCTGTCAGTCATGATTTTGCGGGGCACCAGGCAGCATCACAACCAGCCGGTGGTGTCAGGTCACAATTAGGGTCCTCAGTGTGGAAGAACCAGGTCCACTACAGACTGTAAATCGGACAGGAAAATGAGAACCACGCTCCACCGAGACTGACGGGATACAGAGGAGCCTTTACAAAATCACGTAGTTTTATATACTATCAGACCAGGGTGAAATGGCCTTTCCGGGGACAGGCTCTCATTCAAGAGCGACAAACGGTTGTAAAGATGCTTCCTTTGCGACGTTATTTGAAAAATGGCTCCTTAAGCTTCAAATATATATGACAAAGCGAGAGTATGATTAACACCCTGACTCCTTGCGGCCGTGCAGCATAACATGCTTACAAGAATATTACTCAACTGGATGCTGAGGACCACGTGTGATATCGGAGCCGCTAATGGTAACAAATCACTGACCCTGTATTTCTTATGTATAGAGTCTGGTGTATTTGTCTTGTGTACATAGTCATTTATGGATATGATGGACATAAGGCATCCCTGCAATGCAGGAGTTTTACTGGTTCAGACAGATAGCCAATCAGATTGTAGAAGAAGTGGGTTCAAGCAACCAGACGAAGCAGGACCAACCACTCAGATGTCTTGGTCCCGCCTCCTCTAGTTACTTGGTTACTCCTCTAAAATCTTCTATTGGTGATCTTTCTGAACCAATCATTTTTCTTTCAGCCCTCAGAACAATTTTGTGTAAGCAAAACTCCCATAAACGCAATGCAGTGCCTGTTAATGGTAACGGACAGTCCTAAACTACTGTCGCAGACTGGTCTGGGATCAGTCAAGTAGCACATGGACAAGGGAGCTGCTCAGCTGCTCAGATGAACAGAACATAGAAGAAAGCCAGGAGGTCACTTTTCAAACTGAAACAGACAGTCCGTACTTCTGAGTGCCGCCTATGCTTTAATGGAACCCTGCCCGTCTGCATCCATGCAGCTGAATTGCCAATGATCGATTTCTGGAGGTCTTGCTGTGGTTAAACCCAGGGCACGCCTGCATCTACACAGCCCCACTCCTGACCTCTGTAGGAGCCATTTAATTGAATCCATTTCCCACCCCCATCATGATCTGGGGGGTTTTAATTGGCTCTCTATGGACTCGGCCTGCATTCATGAGCCCATCCACCCATTAAAGCCCATGGTGATTGATCAGCCCTTCAAATCAGCCAAATGGCAGCCGGCTGGCAGTGCATAGTATTGGGAGCTAAACCCAACTGCCATTAATAAATGTGTTTATCAGCCTGAAAATCTGCTTTGTCAAGGGAAACATTAATTACTCCCCATTACCCGGGGGGGAAGGCAAAACAACTCCGATTTCATTGAGTAGTAGATGCTTTACAGCTCCCTCTTACAAGGATCTGACCTTAAACAGGGAGAGGCAGGATGCCAGTGTATTAAATCTCAACAGCACCTTCTTGGGGCACGTCTCCAGTAAGTAGCGTCCTCACCTTTAGTCCGGAGACAGCGTCCGCCGTGGATGAGGTGACAGCTGCAGAAGACTCGCTGACCATGCTGGAGGGCCGCTGGCTGGGATGCGGCATGGACATACGGGGGTTTGTCCTGCAGGGGGCAGCGAGTGGTTATGGGAGACAGTTAGGAGACCTGATAGCTGACAACACTTTCTGTGACAGATTTCTGAAACCAACCCAGGACCAAAAAACATCTTTCACTCTATCTGCTAACCTTTTATCCTGGTCAAGGCCACCGGGAGCCTGGGGTATGCCAGGCAGTATAGGGAACAAAGCTGAGGAATCAGTTCATACATATACTACAGGAAATTTAGATACACCAGTTATCCAAAATGAATGTGAAGAAAACCGAAATACACCATGAGAACATCTCAGTAGAGGTGGGACCAGCAACCATGACACCCAACAGATTAGACAAAGCAGTCAACATGGCATACCACAGTATTTTGGGTAGCGTTGCTTTTTTAACATATTGTCAAAACATCATACAGATGCTACCCAGGTTACGATGGGGTTACGTTCCGATAAACCATATTGTAAGGAAAAAATATCATAAGGCAAAAATGCATTTTAATACAGCACACCTAACCTAACAAACAAACATCACAGCCTAACCTACCTTAAACATGCTAAGAATACTTACATTAACTGGTTGGTGCAAAATCATTAACACAAAGCCTAATTTATAACACAGAGTAATATCTCATGTAATTTATTGAATAATGTACTGAAAGTGCAAAACATTTACCCATCGTAAAGTCTAAATATCGTAACACGGGCCAATCTAACTGGGGGAGCATCTGTATACCATGGTTTAATGCCTGGTCGGTATGACAGTATCAGAGATTAGATACCATCTAAGCCTAATTTTAATCACAGGAGAGCAAGATTGCTGAAAACGCCACTATAAAAAGAAGGTTACCCAGGAACAGTGACAGGTCACAACAGGGGACTGTTTCTCCAGCAGTGCCACGCTGGCAGGTGCTGTGAAAACATGCGTGGGTGTCGGTGGACTGTCCAAAGGGAGGAGGGAGTCTGACAATGTAACAGGTCTTGCAAGACTAACTAAACAAAGGCACCGTCACCTCAGAGCATCCAGCAGAGCAGTGGGTGAAAGAGCTAACAGACTCTCCAGCTCCTCCCCCCGGGGAACGCAAGGGAGAAACTCAAACTGGCTCGTCACTGTACACAGACACATGCAGACACTTTTGCCACCAAAAGGCAAAGACAGCCACTATCCCGGGAAGGACTCAAAACGGCAGCTGAGAAATGTGGTAAGAGAGCCTGGCTCTGAATCACTGCTGTGTCTCTACTTGACATTGACTCTTATCTCCAGTGGTAGGACACAGCATTGGGGGGGTAAACCTCGTTCTCGCTGCACATCGTACTCCAGGGAAAGCTTAATTTACACAGAGCTCTACTCCCATGTTCCTTCGAGTGTCGTACAATGGGACAGTCAAGGGCAGCAAACACACTGCTATAGAGCGGCACCCCTGAAATGTGGCAGGCTGCTAATTTCCATTAATTAAATGCCAAAGAGCCCCCCCCCCCCGGTCCATGTGGAGCCCTGGGCTGTCGCATAGTTGGTGGAGACTCAGAAGAATCTCTGGAACCTTCTGAAGGTCATGTGAGGCTAGTGCTCTCCATCTCTAACCACTGAAAGGTCATGGTCACCGAAATGTTCAGGACTGATGTTAAATGGGGTCGGGGGGG
>JAODJW010000019.1:4254049-4264547 GCA_026777045.1 Hyperopisus bebe
GGGGCAGTTTGGTGTGGTAGAGAGTTACTTTTCACAGTTTAAGGGTCATGTGAAGACGGTTCCGCCAGGGGGTGGCGATGCTAGATATTTATTTTTATATTGCACCACCAATGACAGTCAACCCTAGATTTTATTTGCGCATCTAATTTAGTTGCATTTATACTGCATGCATTTACTGCACTGTACACACTGCAATAAGACGCCTGTTTTGTGTGCATGCTCCACCACGGTCCTGGACAGGAAAATATCCATCATCAGCAAATTCTGACACAGACGATCAGTTTCATGACTGCTGCTTGGCTACAGTCGAGCGAATAGCATCGACCCATTGCAAGTCACCTGAGCCAATCAGCTACGTCAGCAATATTGCAGTCCCACCCCCCCCCCATAATTTTGCCCACAGTACTGCACAAGGATCCGGCATGGGTGACCACCGCTTTCCCCTGTGGCGTCCCGGGATGAGAGATTTCACCAAAGTATTTCTCGACTCTCGTCCACCATCATGAAGATGTTCATGCCCAGATAATGGGCTGGAACAAAACAGCGCGCAGAGGGGAGCCACACAAACCACGCTGGACGTACGAGGGCACCAGTGGCTGTGCGACCATAACTGCAGGAATATCATCAATAATCACCAGGAGTACCAGTAATAATTCATGGGCAGAAAACAACAGGGAAGACCTAGTTACTGTTTAATCCTTAAAGGAGACCGAGGAAAAATGATCAAGCTACTGTAGGATGTCAGTACCAGCATGTAGCTATATGGATGAAACCTAAATCGTCCACTAACATTGACTGAGCTGCTAGAATTTACCATCACACTCCTGGGGAGTTCTGAAATCCCTCTGGGTCTAACCCATTCTGTACAGAAGGTAGCAAGACCCGGTTTTCAACAAACCCGTGCAAGGTGTGGTTTGGCACCTACCTCACCCACAAATAAACTGCTTCACCCCAGGTTGTGCTGCAGAAGAGGCACGGACAGAGGCAACCGGGGCCCAGCCTCTATACCCCCCTCCAATAAGCAGCGATGGTGGAGACATGGTGGTGCGGGGGCCCAACCCTGAGCATCTGGTGCGTGGGCGGATGTGCTGTCAAAGCTTACAGGCTTCTAAGCATTCTGGACGCTACACCATGTGACTCATTAATTAGCCCTGTGTGAGCTGAGGAAAAGTAGCCAGTCAGATTCTCTAATTTATAAGGTGAGACCCAGCATTGGGTGAGGGATTCGTGGCACGTGAACAAAATTCAGCCTTATCCAGTTCACCCTTGAACGGCCCAGATGCCCACGGCTATGCTTGACCCCAAGGGTGACAGAAATTGCTCAAACACAATAGGAGTCGGTCCTCACATGGGAAGCCTTACCATACTTCTGCTCGATAACAGCTAGAGACAACTGGGGCCGGGCTGCTGAGAGTCGGAGATAAGGAAGCAGTGAAATATAGCGTGAAGATCATAATAGCACACAGGGACTAAAAATAAACACCTAACCTAGGAAGCAAAACATTACTGATATCCTATCAACCTTAATCTGAACGTGCTTAAACAAAATGAGAAAACACCTGTGAACAATCAAGAAAGCAAAGGAAACTGGGATCAAACAGTTACACAAACTCACGGCAGCGCTCTGTGTTGTCCCGGTAACAGTGTGCCATTCCCAGAGTGCATCAGGGCTGCACAAATGTTACACAACACTCTGTTGCTTCTCAGTGTTAATTAAGACAGCATTCCTGGGCTCTCGTGCCTGCATTAAATTACTTCTCAACTACTTGTCAAGGAATTCACTTAATGGGCACATAGGTGTCACGGGGAGAATGATCAGAAGAGGGAGGGGTGCAGAAGACTAAAGCATCATCATATACAATCAGCTGTTTTAAACATCCATGTTTGGCTTTGGCAGCATTTACGATCAGTCGATGCAACTCCTGTGCCTCAATGTCGCATGGAAACTAAAGCTCAGCTCGGCATCTTAAAAACCCATCTATAAATTACACACACCCACACGCGTACAACAGCACTTCATCTCTCCCTCACCGCGAATAACATTATAATGCTGCCAACCGGACCACACGGACTAGCTAAATAACGCTCAAACAGTGAGTGTTGAAGTCCGGCCAATGACGCACGCGGGACACCTGTTTACGCAGATCTTCCCACAGCAGGCAGGGCCAGCCTCAGCACTGCGGGTCCTGTGACCATCCTGAAAAAAAACGCAGGACCCAAGAAGACGGCACTCAAGGCCACGGCTGGATCTTCCCTCCTATGATGAAGTACGAAATCCTCTTAATGCTTAACGATCCAGCGACACTGGGCGGATAATCAAATGGTATCATCTCTAGTATTTTACCAGTTGAATCTTTAGCTCTGGTGCTGCTAACTTCAAATATCGATAAAGTTTATACATCAGAAATATTGGCCAACATTGACGAGTCGGATCGATGCTGATTTCTTGATTTGTAACATATATCAGTTAATACCGATACATTATGGCTTCTTTGCCTTGATGTTTCTCCTTGATGCCTTGATGTTTCTCCTTCTTTGCCTTGATGTTTCTGGGTACAGTGCCATGGACACACCAACGTCAACCCCCCCCCCAACCTCCAACACCATACACCTGCTGTTAGCCATCTGCTGGCTTCCTATCCCCCATCACCTACAGCAGCAGCAGCTGGAAGGCGGGACATAGACTCAGGGTTGTGAGCTTAAATCCCCACAGACTGTTGCTCCCCTCGAACGCGGCATTTTCCACTGAGCCTCTTTCGTTGTTAAGAAAAAAAAAATCAATCAAAAAGCCCAGGAGCCGTAGACTCCGCAAGTTTGTGCCGCCGGGTTGGGATGGCCTTCTCAGGCTGAGCCAGGCTGGTGTCAGACGGCCAAGGCCAGGGCACAGCCAAGAGAAACATCTCTGGGATAAAGCCAGCTCTCAATTAACCTCGATAGCACTTGGAAAAAAAGGGGGGTCTGAAACAATTACTCCGACTGTCTCCAGGGGAAATGCGTATGCATTTTAAAATAGAGCAGTAGGAGAAAAAACTGTCAAGGTGTGGACGGGTTTGGCACTTCGGGGCTCACATCACCATAAAAATATGTGATCACCTCCTTCAAGATGGGCGGTGCTTCTGTCTCGATATGAGACCATTGGAATGCCCTCACTTATGAACGAGCGTTTAGCCAGCAGGTGAGTTTAACTGAAGGTTATATCTATTTAAAGGTTTCCAGGATAAATGAACTGAAGGTGCACACAACGGCCAACTACGGGGGAAATCTTGTCAATAAGGGGGACTCGGATTTTTCATTCAAGACTCAGAAGTTGACACACAATATTTGCAATGTGACAATTTGTGAACCAGCCATCTTACGGTTTCTGAATCAGGAAAGGGTAATTGGGGATTTCAGCCTAAAACCTCTTAGCCTATTTGCTTATGTTTAGCATATTACTAATTTTAACTGGGAGTGCTCAGTCCTGATGCGACCTGAACGAAAATGGAACACATTCAAGCCTTTGTTTGGCACACATGATCAATTTTCGCCTCCCAAAGCCAGGCATGGGGGCATTCCGAAAGTAATTCAATTACATAAACTTTTTTGCCGACCTGTCAGAGGGCTTGTTAAATAGTAATTATTGAAAACAAGCACAGAAAACGATGCTCCTGCTGGGAAGTAATTACTGAACGGCTCCAGAACAGAGGCTACCATCGCCATGGAGATCGGAATTTCACGGAATGACCATATGCCGCGATAATCCCTTCCTGACTGCGGCGGCTGAGCCCCGTTGGCAGCCACGTGTGGCATCTTCATTACTGCTGCGGTGCGATGGCCTGACATTCCATGGCAGGACCCCAGACCCCAAAAACCTTGCATCGCTTTGAAACCCAAGAACATGATACCTTGCCTGTCATAACCCAACAAAAGTGTTTGGGTGCCAGTAGCAGAAACACACCCCGCTGTGGCAGCGAGGGAACAAGCCAGATGCCCGCCCCCCACCCCAGTCTACAGCCCCATGATTGCTTCTCATCTCATGGTAGATTGCCAGCCTCCCGCATGTGTCCCACCTTCTTGGCGTTGGGTGTAGACTGAGGATACCAACACAATGCCCCTGAAGAAAGCCAAAGACAGGTCCTGGAAGGGAAATGAAGGGGCACAACTTCCCACCCACCTCGATTCCCACACCATCTGCTGTCAAAGATTTCATTCACTGGTAAGTATCGAGCAGCTATCCTGGGGTCTTGCTCCCACCTCATGCCATGCAGCTTCTCAGCTTTATCTGCATCCCCTGAGAAACCACAGCCCCGCACATGGACACTGGCCGGCAGATAGACCATTCACTCTGTCCTTCACAAGCACAGGACAAACACTCCAAGTTCAGAGCTCGTCAGGACAAGTTTTCATGCCCTCTACAATGGCTCTCCTCCAAAGACATTCAAAGTAGTTCTCAACCCAAATGCTGGTCCCCCCAGTGACAGGTGTGCGGAGATATTGATAATGTCCACTGATGTTTCACTGTCAGAAATATATGAGTGACTTGTGTATATGGGCCCAGAAACTGGAAGCACTGTCAAAGTGAGGGAAGGCTTTCATTTTTGGTCATCGTGGCCAGGTGGAGCTCCAGGGCAGGGACTGACAGGCCAGGCTCAGCTAGGGTGACCACCTAATCCATGTCAGGGGGTCACTATGATCTAGGACAGGGTTTGTAAGTTACTATTTCAATTGAAGACAATGGGATTTCACTTTAACAATGAGTTCTTGCTGTGTGCTGATTGGTCAGTCTCCTATAATCATGCGTGTGTCACCAATGTTAATGTGAAACAGCTGGATGAGTCTTTCAGTCAAGGAAACAAACCAGCAAGAGCACAAGAAAAAAATTAATTAACCAAGTGCAGGAGCCTTTCATTTTTAAAGCAGTTTGTAAAAATCTGAAGTAGCTCATAGCTCACACCCCACACCGTGACGCTCAACATGCTGATCACTGAGGAACCAATCTCCTCATCTCTAACCAGTATCCAGAACGAGGCCAGCTGAAGGTCCCTAAGGCGGCCCTGTCAGCCACTTATGGAGCACCTTGCACATTTTCATTACCCCCCCCCCCCCCCCGGACGGCTGATAGCAATGCTCTAAACAATAACCACCTCCCAGAAACCATAAAAACCATGCAGCCTCTCTCTGGAGGAGAGAGAAGCCTCCAGGAGGATCTAACAGAGGATCTAACACAAAGAAAGGACCTCTGGGACCACTGGCGCATAGAGATTAAGACTGTGTTGTTATGTGGATAACAGAACAAGTACAGATAAAAACACAATAGTCTGTTTGAAGCAAGGCATGCTGGGAACAGCCCCAATCAATCCTTTATCAACAACATGCATTGCTATTCAGTGTCTGGTTCATTAGCATCCCATATTATTTTGGTGAATTACGCCTGAGTGGCGTGTCGTCGCTAAGCACTTCCTCTTAGACACGTCCATAATCACCCAAAGATAGCATGGGTGAGAGACCAGCTGGCATGAAGAAGTCTGTTCAAAAGGCACCATCGCAGAAGCAGAGGACGTTCTGTTTGTGAAAAGGCACAAATGCAGGCAGGGCTATCGAGCGGCCTTATGTAACGCCAGTGCTGGGTTTAGAAGTCGGGGATCCAGCTCAGATGGAGAGAGGGTATTGTCGAGCGGAATAGGACGCACTAAGAGTGAGGATGCGCAGGCCGAACGCTGCCGTCAGTGTCTGGCCAGAAGGCAGAAAGGCACTGCATGGGACCAGGGGAAGGAAGACACTCCAATGAAGATTTCTAACCAGAAAACAGCAAACTTCCCTCAGCACCAGACCATTTAACTTACTAACAACATTAGCTTACTGGTAACAAAAATTATTGCTATAATATTGCTATATTATCATTATATATGACTACTGTGCATAGACAGCGGGATTATTTATTGAAGCAAATTAACTAATTATCTTGTTCAATGTGCATTACTACAATTCTTCCCTGATCTAATCCTGAGATTATTGAGCTCCAGGCCCCTCCCTTACCCACGACAACCCTGGGCCCACTGAGGTCACTGACTCTGAGAGCACTGAGCTTTCACCCACACAGGAGATAAAATCACAAGCGAGTGTCACATATCTTAAGAGCGACATCCAGGAAAAGCCAGCGACTGAATGTCAGTCATTCGTTCAGAGTTTGAAACAAAGTGATATTTCAATCTTTCATCTTACATATATACATAGCTATTGCAGAAGAATAATAGGTCTTTACCTTAATTAGTTGTTTTCCAACCTGCATATAACTGATTAATGTAAAGACACAGCGACTTTACAGCATCTTTAAGATAAATGACAACTGCAAATTAAACACACTGGAAATTGCATCTTATTACGGCAGAACCATAAAGCACCAGGATTCGTATCTTAAACTTGAGAACTGGGGGCGGGATGTAATTACCGAGCTGATAGTTAGGGGCAGAGCTGTCGGCTGTGGGTTACATCCCCCAGGAGGCTATTTAAACCCCAATTAGCTGTAGCTCAGGTATGTAACTGTGTGCTGGGTGCCTATGGAGAGGAATGCAGGGGGCTGCATAATAGATGGAGAGATGTGCCAAAGCATTTACAATGGAGCGCCTCTCTGCTTCCCTGATCTGTGGAAATGAACGCAGGCAGACGCTGTATATCACTACCAGAAAACTGGGCCAAAGCCAATTCTCACCTTTCCAAACGATTACTAAAGCTTTTTTTTTCAGTTAAACATTTAAACTTGCCAAGTTGTGAATGTCACTCTACATTTTCAGTGTGTATTACATGACTGTTTAACCAGCGGCCTACAGGGAAAAGCTGCCTTCGACGGAAGCTTGTAGTATTTGTAGATGATGCTGTTTATAATGGCTAACTGATGTGTGACATCATTGCCATTCCCCAGACAGGGCGGGGACAGTTTCTGGATCACACTGGCCTGCTGTTTATTAACAGTCATGGTGGCTTGTCTCCGTTTCGCCCCTGGCCCTGACCACTGAAGCCCATTTCGGCTACTGGTGGAGGTGGGGTTGGTAAATACAATAATCCTCCCAGGAGTGAATGACTCAATGGCAAATAGGCTGTTAACAATGCAGGGGGGGTGGGCTACAGAGGATAAACAAGTGGCCAGTTTCTATATACAGTTACATAAAGGCTGCAACAGGCAGCCCAAGACCAACAAGAAGTAATTAGCATTAGCAAGGGACAACACTGAGTGAGTTACCCGAAAAGGAGGCCTTGTCCAGCACACACATTTGCCCCTCTGCAGGGGGGGAACGTGAGGTCATTACAGCATGGATTACCCTCAACACAATCTGCTCAGTAAAAGCCGGCCGCGGGCTCACACTTCGCAGCCGTCTGACCAATTCAACAGGAAGACTAGTAGCATTAGCATCCTGCTAACCTGCTAGTCTTCTGCTCCCTGGGTCAGGCTCCCGGTCAGCTACATCTGGCTCACCGGAGCCTGGGGCCAGCTTGTTCCTGTCAGAAGCGCCGTGGGGATAAACAGTGGAGACCCAGGTGTGGCTAATTTAGCGAACGAGCTCGTGTCAGAATGTGAGAACATCAGGCTGGTCGCTCAGAGTCTCGGCAAGCCGCACACGTATTTGGGGCCTCCCAAGATGCCCAGCTCACTCAGACTTTCCCATCAGGAGACAGGAGGCCACTTTTCACGCAGGAGATAAGCAGGGTATTTGCATCGACAGCGAGGATGGTGAACGTAGCGGGCTATGTCCATCGACAGAGTCTGACTGCTGCTCACTCTTCATATTGTAAATGGCCATTTATTTTTCACACCCCTCACCAGGAGCCTGGGGGTGGGGGCGCAAGCTGAGTAGCGGGTTCAAGGAGCACTCTGCGATCATGACTAATGCATCGCCCGTTTTCGCCGCCGCACACAAAACGAAATTAACACACCTTTTGTGAGGGCGGTTTGACTCTGGCGAATGGGGAAGAATAGAGCCCAGGGTATGTTTATACAAGTGGGATGAAAGCGTGGTGGGCGGGGGGTCAGCGGAGGCGCTGCGTGACTGTGGTGAATACGGACAGGAATTCACATCCCACCTACGGGGCCCCTCACAGCGAGACTATTCTGGGAGTGACATGTAAACCGGGTTCCGGTACAGCTTCTCGGAGGACATATGAAAATGTACAGTACTGAAAGTGGCCCCTATCTGGCCCTTACCCATCTGAGCCCCCCCAGGGTGTTCTATGCGGGGGAGTCCGCACAGATGTGGATACAAGGATTTTAAGGATCTCCTTATACATAGTAATCATGGTCTGCTACTCAAATCCAGACCCTTTAAAGCAGACATTCTGCCCCTCAAATGTCACTACATCAGAACGGCTGTTCCATTAGCTTTAGCTGTTGTAATGTGTAAAAAAAAATGTACATTTTTTTTCTGAAAAGTGACAGAAATGTAATGCTATTACACAACATTTATTAATGAACTTGTCCATTTCCAAGCCCAATGCTGAAGAGGATTGTAGTTTCAAAGAGACATGTTTAATGTTCCAGCAACTCAAACGTGGATCTGATCTCCTGTTTATTCACTGATGCTGCCGCAGAAGTGAACAGAAGGGAGCAGTAAACGTCCCACTTCCTCCAGCAAACAGGGAACACAGGCGCCTTCAAACCTCCATCTGACCATGGGAAGGTGGACGGTGAATCTGCTTTAAAACTCCACCGTCCGCTACAGCTCTGATACAATCCATCCATACAACAATGCTGTTCATAATGGCAGTCACAAAAGTGCAGAGTAACTGTGTTATCCCCCAAACAGCCTGAAATCCACTAAATCTTCAGGAGTCGGGGACAAGTTGAAAAGTTCAACATTCTGACAGACACAAGCACACCAGCTGCAGAGTAAGTCGGCGAACGAGACAGTCAACGAATCTTCTCCATTAAGTCACACCAGATATGCAAACTGACACATAGAGAGCGTTATACAAAGCCTGACAGGCATCAGGAGAATTATTTTATTTTACACTACCAGGGATGATCACAAGTATGAACAAATGCTTAAAGCAAAAGCTAAAACATCGGAAACCAGGGGATTAGCCCATTAGCGCAGGGCTGCATCACAAGCCTTTGTGACATGATTAAACTGGAAGAACAGAAGCTTTTCTCTCAGACTGCAGGCTTCTCCCCGTGTGAGTCGTCTGCAAAAGTCAAGGCTCCACATTCAACCAAATTTCAGCAATTTCAGCCCATATCATCTGGCCATCATTTCCACTCAATCGAGTCTCCTTCAACCTGCGCTATTGCCGAAACCTGTTTCTTGTTAAACCTGTCTGCCATCCCGGCAAAATATGGCAAGTATCATAGTGCCCTGCCAAAACAACTGACTGGCAGATTCAGCAAAATAGCTAAACATCAAATCCAGGGCCTTTTGATCCACAGCAAAGCGGTCGATCATAACATTAATCAAGAATGCTTTAATGTCTTTTGTCTTAAAATGTCACATATATATATAGTGACATACAGAGGGATTTAAGCAGACTGGCCACAGAAGGTCGATTAAAGATCCCATCACTGATAACGTCTGTGCTGTGAAGCTAATGGAAGTCTGTACCAGCAAAGGAACACAAGATTAATGGCAGAGTCTCATTCTTTCCACGGAGCAGGCAAACCGCAGCACACTGGAAACGTACTAAACGCCGTCAGGCGGTATCCAGAGCAACGGAAGCGCAGAGCCGGACTGCGGCAGACGAGAGCGTCACAGTGAGAGTGTCGCGTCTCCTCACGGTGGCCGCGATGGGCCACGTCATCAGCTTAATTCACTCAATCGCCACACATCTACATTGATTGAAAAACATTAGCTATCAGCAGCAGGTAGACGGACCGGCAGTCCTTAGTGTCTTTTTCCAGCAAACACCATGGTACCGAATCATCCTCAACCTACTCCACAAGGCTACTCCCCACCCCCATACGTTCAGCATTTGCTTCATGAATTTAACTACCTGTTGCATGTAAAAGGCAAAAAAGATCATAAAAATAATACACTGCGTCTGTCTTTCTCTTCGGTCCATAAGTCACAAATGAGCCCAACACACTCTCCGACTCCCCATATCCCATTTTATACACTCCTTGCACATGCTGTCCATCGAGGACAACCAACACCTTGCAACCAAAACGTATGTGTGTCCAGAGGATGCAAAAAAAAACAAACACCAGCCTAGCTGTTGACAGTAAAATGTCCTGCTAAGCTGGAGACAGACAGGGAACAGTGAGCACTGAAGAGCAGAAAAAGTTCTGAAAGACTTTCCCATCCATTAGTGCAGTGTTTCCCAGCTCAGTCCAGGGGGACAACCAGAAAGTCCACATTTTTACTCTCTCCCAGCTCCAAACACAGCTACACCTGTTGATAATTGTCTAGGAGCTGAAAGGGAGCAGAAATATGGGTCCCTGAGGACCGGGTAAGTTCCTCAATTGCCCATAGGTGTGCATGTGTGAGTGACTGGTGTGTGAGTGTGCCCTGCGATGGGCTGGCCCCCCGTCCAGGGT
>JAODJW010000019.1:4264647-4274780 GCA_026777045.1 Hyperopisus bebe
TGCTTCCGGGATAGGCTCCGGACCCCCCGCGACCCAGTAGGATAAGCGGGTTGGAAAATGGATGGATGGATGGATGGCGGACCAGGTATGCAATCACTGCATTAGAATATGGAATACAGCACCACTGAAAGTATATGGGCAACTACATGGCTGTTTTCACAGGCTACAAGGGACCCCAATACAGCATATCACAGGCAACTTATTGGACTTAATAAAGACACATTCTCTGCATCAGAGGAGGTGATGAGAAATGTAGACCTAGACAGAAAAGCAATAAAACAAGAATACGAGACAGTGTGTGAGGGATCGAAGAACCACTTGAAACTTCTGGATTCACGTGGTGCTGATCTGGCAAAATTAGTACTGTACTCAGCCACAAATCGTAGGATCTACGGGTACCTGTGACAATGATGGGCGCCTGAGAGATGGTGAAATGTCCAAATGGCGACTGTTGTGACGACAGAGACTTTCCAAAGCAGATGGGAGTGAAATCAAGAGACGAACAGCAAGGGAGAGAGAGATTAACGTTGTAGAAATGACTACACAAGGTGACATGTGATCCAGGAGGGAGGGGGGGGTAATGCAAACTAAGTAAAAAACTGGGCCAATTTGACTGAAACTAAAAGCTATCACTCAGAAAGCAGTTTTACAGCACAGCTTTTCATTACAAGCCAGCAGACTCCCCGGGGGAATGAGTGAAACGAAATAGGTTGGGTGGTACCACACCGAACGCAACGGAAAGGTCTGACACTCTCAGCCGGAGAGAATTCGCAGTGAGGGAGTTCAGGCAGTTAACTGCTAGTCTGAGGATGTGCCAGATTCTGCACGTGTGTGCAAATGAGATGCTCTGTCGTCATCATCATCACCACCAGCACCAGCACCATTGTGGTCTCAGCGCAGTATATAACCGGCAGACGGAAGATGGCTTAATCACGCAAGGCCGGCCAATCAGGAGGCTGCCGTCTGGCTCGTATGCCATCTGGGGCACTAGCAGAACAAGGTGGCATCAGGCCTCATGTTGCCACGGTAATGACAGACGTACTCACATGTACAATCAGGTAGAACAAGAAAAAAAAATCATGTTTAGGTGAAACTATTTCACATAAGAAGGAAGAAAATCATTCCCAAGAAAAGGAGACAAGGTGAACGCGCCCAGTAAAACTGAGCTTGTATCACTCGCCGGGGCTTTTGCAGCAAGGAAACTCAAACGAGAAGCTCAGCAATCGTCTGCGAAGCACCTACATTTCAGACACCAGAGACCACAGAAAACGAGACAATTTATGATGCTGTCGTGGATTTTCATTCATAATTCATACCTGATGTTCCTCAAATTACTGATGGAAGGGTGAGGGAAGAAAAACAGAAGAGAGAAACTGATTAAAAATGCCGCCCACATGCAGTTTAGTTTAAAGGCAGTTTACAGACAGGAAATACAGACGGGAAGTGAAATCGCAGCACCCGGGCAGGACGGGTCCATGTCAGCTTATGGAGGGACTAAACAATGGCAGCATCCAGCATCACATCCCAGGGACAGGCCAGGACTTGGACCGACTCGGTGCTGCAAACGTGCCTAATTGGACCGCGATGAAGTGAGCCATTCGGCGATTAAACCGGAACCAGAGTACACGCTTAGCATTTGGAGGAAGGAAATCTACAGGGCTGACAGACTGACGGCTGTACAGGGGAGAGACTGCCGTCAAAAGTTTTTTCCTGGGACCATCAGCCCTCGAGATCCAGGCAGCTTGTCTGAAGCTTCCTCCTTTCTGTGAATGGATTTACAAGCTGGCAGCCTAATTCAGTTGTAAAAAAAATCTGTCAACAACTGTTGGCCACCATGATAATGGATTGACTTTCTTATCGTGGCTGACATGAAAGAAGGCAAACATGCTGTCAGGCAGGGAGAAGGTCAACCAGACGTTTACCAGCAGCATCGCATGAGCCAGGGGGCTTTGAGGGAGAGACAAAGGCGCCGTCGACTCTGAGTCAAGGTGTAACCCGGCAAATCTAAGTCTCCCTGTAACCAAGGAGTCTCATCCAGGTGTTTCGGCTGCACTCTGCTATTTCCCTCCCAGCCCAGCATCAAAGGGATCGTAGCCACGGCTGGCATGCTGAAAACACAGGAAGCCAGGCATTCTTCACCGGTCACAGACTTCCCACTCATTACCCAGGACGCCTCCCAAAGGTCACTTTGGGTGGGGAAGCCATCTTGGATCTACAGCTCCTGGAATAAATGGCATCTCATTTACCTCATATCACACGCCTCTTAAAATGCTATTTATAGTTAGTTAAACTTGTCACGATAACCCAATTGACGCTTGAACAAAATAACGCTTAATTGCTTTCCTGAATGCCAACTATTTATTAAAACGCGCCTATCACATAAATGATCGATTACATTCATCATCTTCAACGTGATATGAAAAACGCTCCTGGCTGATAAATTACACTTTGCAACCCTACGAAAGTGATACAGCGGCAGCAAGCAAGCAAAGCAGGCCTTCTGGCTCCTCCCTGTAATTCCTGAATTAAGGATATTAAGACAGACAGACAGATACCATAAATTTTTATTTGCAATTATGCAGATGTATCACTCAAACTCATGAATCATCATTTTGGTTAATATGAATAAATAGCAATAGGAATTACAAGGACCCTGGAAACAATGTGATTGGCTGCTCAGCATTACAAAAAAAAAAAAAACATTGCCCAGAACAATGACGCTTAAAATGCACCAACAATGCATCATTCTTCTCAAATATTTGAGATGAAAAATCCCTACAGCCCACAAAAGATCTATCTACCCATCCATCTTCTAACTGCTGATTCTGATCAGAGCCTCTGGACTAGGGGGGAGTACAGTACACCCAGATGGGATGTCAGAAGGCTCACACACCCTCGCACACACACATTAGAGATTCCAATTAGCATAACTGAAAGCCTTTGGACTATGGCAGGAAACCAGAGCAAACCGGATCCAAGACCGCAACCCACAGAAGATTCTCAAGTTGAATCAGTCCTTTCAAATTCTGTACTCCTCTTAAGGCTCCGTCCCATCAGCTCAGACAAAAAACGAACGTCACCCATGCTTACAATACCGAGGGGATTATAATCACACACACACTTCTGCTCACGCAGCTCCAGCACCTCATTGGCAAGCTGCAATGCTCTCCTCTGCAATGACCTCCTCCCGAGCCCGAAGATTAACCTTGCTTCCCCTTTCTTGGAGACACTTCTGCAGTCAGAGGCTTGTGGGGTGCCAGAAGCGGTGGCCAGATCCAGGAAACTTTCCATGGGTAGCCTGAAGCCCTTCCAAAGGCCCAGCGGGTTTCACGTCAAACATGAGTAAATATCAAGGACCCGGACTGGTTGTACAATGAAACACTAAAGAGGGTTCCAGATAGATCAGGGCTCCCCAGTAGAACAGACCCTGAGAAAACATAATCAACAGACTCCAAAGACAAACACAAATAACCCAACATGAATCCAGTCATTTCTTCAACCTGCATTTAAACGGGACTGTTCTCCTGTTTACCTATCTGCAACTATAATGTTAGAACCTGTGGGGAAATTCTCTTTTCGCTGACCACATTCTGCTCTCCATGACAGCGACACACATGTAGGTGAGAGCGAGCTTGGCAGCGAAGCGCAGCCACCTGCAGCGGTGCCCATGGAGCTGGGAGTTAAGGGCCTCACTCAAGGACTCACAGATGTAACTATTCAATCGAAACTGGGCTCAAACCAACGACCTTCCGATCACAGGCACAGAGAGTTTGCTCGCTGAGTCACATGCTGCCTCGATGGTCCAGTATCACTCTAGTTTAACCATAAATTCTTCTCTATCCTAGTCACTTGCTGGGAATTAAATAAAATAAGTATCCTACGGTGCAGTTAAATAACATTGTTTAATATGATCAACTTCTAATGCATCTCAGAAGCAAGTTAAATTGATCCAATATTATAAAACCTATGCTGTATTTAGGATTCAGAAGAGATTAATTAATTGCATACATCTATTACACTGCATCGAAAACTGAAGCCATTTGCAGCATTTATTCATCCTTCCATCCATCCATCCATCTTCTACCCACCTATCCTTATGCAACATTATGACAGCATTATGACAGCATTATGACAGCATTATGACAGAATATATAAGACAGCAGTTATAACAGACTAAATATACAGCGGTGTAATTCTTAATATGACATGGGAACATAACTCCTCGGATACCAATTTATACGTTATTTCCATTCAAGGACATGTACAAGCAAGCAAAAGCTGGAATGCACAACAGGCATGTGTCACTGATAAGCATATTATAAATTAACCACAGTCTGACCACACACACACCTCCCAAATCACAACAAGTACTGACTGTCTCATTACATTTCTCTGATACAATGGCATGTTTGGTCTTGCCACCGAGTGCCTTTAGCTGCAAGCAGCTGGACCTTCCTGGGATCCCAGGATTGATTGTCCTTTTAAGCATTAACCACATTAACACCAAACGCAACTGTGGTTTTGAGACAAGTCATGGTACCGATAACAGGAAGTATGGTTATGATTAAATGTAGCTGTTCAAGAGGCCTGATGAATAAAACCCATGGAGGTACCAGCAGCCACATCGACCTCGGACTTTTCCCACATTCAAGATTTATGTGTATGATGTTATGTCCAATTACAGAGAGGTCAACTTACCCCAGAAAGCCTCCTCTGACCACAAAAGCACATCAGCTCCCCTCATGTCAGCTCCCAAGCCTGCACTTAACCTCATTGATGCTTTCCGCAGAGTCGTCAGCAAGCAGTCTGGTTAGATATTAATTTTTTGCTTCACAGTGTCAACATAAGTGAAAATGAAAACAAGTGGTCGCAGAGGTCTTCGCTCAGACCATGGAGCACGTCACAGACGTGGAGCATCATGGTAAATCCGTATGATCCGTAAAACTCTACTTAGTCGCCGAAAACCTTCCTGAACCTTTTAGTCACCATAATTTAGATGATATAGCCAACAAAACAAAGCATAACAGTTCAGGATGACCGCCACATGAATATAAAAGACTCCACTTCCAACTTGTGCAGTCCTATACAGAGATAGGCACCATTTCATAAGATGTTGTTCTTGACCTTTCAAACCATATGGTCCCTCAACGGCAGTCTATGACTGATAATGTGCTTATCAAATATGGAAGGAGATGCAAAGACTGTGCCAGGCCAAAGAAATCTACCCTTAAGCACATGGATCTGAAGACAAACAGAAAATGGTCTGTCATTCTCACAAAAAAACACACACACATTCCCCACTGCTTCAGCAGTCTGACCGCTGTTCCTTTAAACCTCCTAAAATGAGAGAATAAACCAGTATTGAAACTACAGGCAAAGCTGGCATCGACTCGCTTTACCTAGAACTCGAACTGAAGCTTGTTCTTTGGAAAAACCAGCAACCGATGCATTAACAAATGAAAGTTCCGACATAAACATATTTTAATATAATCTGAAGGTGAAAATGAGCACCATTTTGAGAGTCTGCACTAAAAATAGCCCCAATCAAGATGGCAGCAGGTCAGCTAAAAATCAATAATTCCACCAGTGGCGGCCACTCTAGCATAACAGGTCACATGGAAGCTTCCTGCCACCGGGAACAAAAGAGGAAATGGATTTAATGAAGCAAGAATGATACATCAGTTACACAGATGAGGTGGAACAGCGCTGAACCTACAATGCTCAGGTCTCACCCAGCAGTGATTGCATCTCAACAACAACATGCAACGATGCTTCAACTCTGACTTGCAACAGACAGAAGAAATGCATCTTGGGACCCGTCCAACAACAAGTCAAATTAGCCATCTTGCCCCTAACACCGGTTCTTGTCCTTGATAAATTACACCGCATCCTCTACTGTGAAACGGTTTCAATTATTGGTGGGGTTACACCCACCCATAATTTACGCCAATGGGTGTGACCAAAGCCTGACCATTAAGACAGGTAGGGGGCGGTAGTTAGCCTAATACTATAAAAGGTAGGATTCCTTCTAGTCAAAGTCAATATCACAGAAAAAGTCCTTAGGAGGCAAAAACTAGTACTAGCAAGCAATTACCTATAGGTTCCGGCAAGATAAAACCACCAAATATATATAAAGATTTTAGTTACATGTGTTTATTTGAAATACCTGTGATGATAAGGCCATCATCTTGCTGCTCAGTTACGGTATAAGAGAACACACACAAGGGGAGCGTATCAGAGCACGGGACGGAAGCTAATGGCACCACGCCATTTCTCTGTGGGACCCCCCCCGGAGACTCTGATGGGGGGGGGGGGTCCAACCCTCTCCTTCATCAGCAGGACAGACCGCGACAGAGCGATCTTTCATTTCCCGCCTCGTTTAGGAAACGTTCCAGAGGAGCAGTCCATTGAGCCACAGGGGAAATGCCAGATGCAGTTCGGTTCCCGTCATTCTCATGTGGTCAATACAGAACGAGAGGCTTCTCAGAGTACGGATGCTTCCCGGCTTGCCGGGACTCAAAGGCGGCTTAGATACGAGCTTGGCTACCCTCCCCCCCCACCCTAACCTAACATCAAGGAAAAGAGAGTCATACCAACAAATGCCGATCTCATCACTAACACTGAACAAAAAACAGGATATAAAAGTGGGATTTAGCTACAATCTCAGCATAGAATCTTTCGACTACAATGCATATTCAATCTGTTTGTCCTTTGGGCATCCTGCAGCAATATTTGCTTTTTCCTTCTCCTTTTTGATACTAGAGATGTTAGTTTTTTTGTCCAACTTTCGGCAATAACCAGATTTTCCATTTGCTGGTTAAGAACTCAGTCTGAGGGATTAGCAGAGGCAGCAGCAGCATGACAGATAAGTGCTTAGAGGGCAGGGAACAGGGGGAGGCAGACTCTGGGCAGGAGGGAAGGTGTTGGCATGAGACGGCTCCAATTAGGACAGAACTTTATCACGAGCACTGCCAACTATACAAGGCTGGAATCTCAGCCACTCGCACAAATTAATTTTCCCCACTAAGGCCTTAAAAATGGGGCAAAGACTTTATTAGACTTTATTAGATTTATTAACTTCTGCTGGTGACATTCTTGCATGTTTACTGACACCAAGTGACCATTTCAATAGCATTCAATAAAAATAGGGCATAAAATCCCGGCATTGCAGTTCTATGTAGATCTAGTGGGGTAGAATTTCAGCATCGGCAGAACCACAAGATAATATTAGAGACCCCAGAGGCTGAGAAAAAGATCAGTTAGCATCCTCTGCCATGCCACACCTGCATCTAACACACTCACCTACTCCCCGCTCCCCTGCAGTGGCGGAGTCGGTTGTCCCAGAGAAAGCGCAATTGGGTCTGGCCACTAAGTACTATGCCATAAAACCAGCTCAGAGCCTCACGGCCAACTCCCAGGACAGTGGGATGAACGCACAGGAACAGAGCTCCACCCTCCCCCTTCCCCCCCACCATCAGACCCTGAGTCATCCACAACACCTAGCCAAAAACACAACTGCTCAAAGTCTATATCCCACAATGCTTTGCAACAGAGAAGTAAACAGAACCAAGTGAAGTTTATGAGGACACAGAACATGAAAAATGCAAAAATTCTGCCAGGGAATAACCTTGGGTTAATATTTGGGTTAAATATATATATAAACTGCTGCTTCCTGAAAAGAAAAACTCACAGTAGTAGCTGTTGTATGTCCACAATACAAGCTCTTTTCCCACAGTCCCTCTCACTGACATCATGGGCAGTGTCACACAGGTGTGACTGGTGAAACAGTGTCCTTTTGTGACGGCCACTCGAGGGGGACGAGTGGCTCGGGGACACGCAGGGCTCCTTCCTGCTCGATGGGCGGGCCCTGTGTTTGCTCTGCCGGTCGGATCAATCTCCAGGTTCACTGACCCGGTGGCCAGCAGAGAGCTCCAGGGGTTGGGGGTGCAGGATCATGCCAGAGCTGCCAGGCTGTTTTAAACGCTCCGTCCAAAAGCCAGTTAAGGTTCAGAGGCGCATACTGAGGCAAACATTTGGTCAGAGACGCAAAGTGGTGCATCTACTGATGAGCAAAGTTCTGGGAAGAAGCCCCCCATGAAGCATTATTCCCCACATTATTTTTAACAACAGAATGACAAACGGCTGTTCACAAAATTACCCCCCGCCCCTTACATGAAAACCGGGAATCTGTTGCTACATCCCTAATGTCACTCCCTAATGACATCATCAGCACGAGACAAGGGGACGGGGGCATTACCGGAGTTACTAGTCCCAGTTGGGTGTTGTCATTCACCCCGCTGAGCTTTACTGTCTGGGGAAGGTGATGATAAAAGTGGCTTGTGCCTTCCTCGTCGTGAATAAGATCATTATCTAATTACTGTTAAACTCAGCCGTCAAAAACTTGAAGTGCACTCGGTCTTGGGCTCAGCTGTTTGCCTGGTATTTAGCTGTGTGATGCTTTTACGTTTGCTCCTTCATTAGGAGTTTAAAGCAAAAGGGCACAGAGTGACTGCCCGTGGGGGCGGCCCCTCCCTGCACAGACCCCAGGCTCAATGAAAACAGCCGGGTCGCTGCTGCCACTGAAAACGACTGAGACCGAGTGCACTTCAGACACAGATTCCACAGCATCAGGAGCAGGTCTGCATGACTGTGCAATAGCTTTTCCCCCCAAGCAGTCCGGCTCCTGAACAGCACGCTGCCACCCCCCACATCACCCACACCCCCTACACCTGCCTCTCTACTGCACACCCTGCACCGCACTACATAATTTATATTTTATTTATTAATTCCAATCCCGTTATCGCTGCTATTATGTGAATATGTTTACATCTATGCATACCTGGACTTTTACACACGCATTTCATTCTTGCACAACTTGCCTTAATTTGCACAATATAACTTGCTGACTTTATTACTGTCTTCATACTTCATCAACGTATGAGCTCCATGTCATTGCCCTGTCTATCTATTCAGTCCTAGTCTATTGTCTTCTCTGTTCTATGTTCATTTAGATAAATATATGTACAGTATATAGGTGTAGTGTAAATTATTACCCCTCTCACCCTCACTGTATACTTATTGTGTATTGTTGGGATGACAATAAAGATCTACTTACTTACTTACTGATCCAGCATCCCGCACAAGCCCCTACCTCCACCCCCCACACCGCATTAGTTAATGCTAAAGACATTCTGTGGATCAACCAGGCGCCAGCAGCAGTGAAGAGGGACATATCAGATCCGCACAGTGACAAATCAAAAACACGCGGACACACAATCGGATGACAAATCATTATCTCCCAGCAATCGATACCATCATCACAGGGAGCCTATATGCCGCCCAGTATCCACTTGAGGGCAATCGCTGTTTATGTTCGGGTCAAAAAAGTCATTATCTGTGTTTGTTGTGGGTGTGATGTAAACGTACACACTGTAACAGGAGCACTCAAAAATGAGCCCTGTTTCATCAAAGAGTGTCGTTAAGAGTATGTGGGCTGAGTGGCAGCTTCAGGGCCTGGGAGGGGGACCTGTCTTGGTTCAGCCAGGATCCCTCCAGATAAGGCAGCCGGATGGGTTCATGGATACAGCGAAAGCCAGAGATGAGAAACCAGGCAGAACCTCCCAGGAGAGCTTCTGATTCAGTAATGGTTCATTAAAGCCAGAGGCCAGAACAGCAAGACACAGAGGGAAGGTGATGACGGCCACAGCGAACCCAGGAAGATGAGAGAAATAGACACACGCGCTGAGGAGCTGAACTTCACTCCGTCGCAGACGCTGCAGCACTGGCCGCTCAGCAGCAGCAGGCAGAAGAACTTCCCAGCTTATGAGAACCTGATAGTCACTAGAACCAGCATAATATGGCAGCCCACAATTCCTCCCAGATTACAAAAGATCCAAAAGATCACTCCGAATGTACGAGAACCTGCACAGGACAAGAACCTGCGCTACTTGAGAGCCAAATCACGAGAACATCCTGAATTACGAAAACATACGGATTAAGAGAGCCCGCACTTTATCTCAGAGCACGAGAACTCACAAATGGGAAGCACATTTCCCTGCAGTTCTTGTAAACTGTGCAAAGAGAATCACACAGCTGTACTGCAGGTTCTACCACATTCTGCTGCCATACTATCA